>CABIKL010001232.1:0-16308 GCA_902196195.1 Aptinothrips rufus | reverse complement strand
ACGGGAAACTGGTGGGCTCTAGAGCCCACTAGCGCTTTCTGTCTCTGTCGCACTCACTGAACTCTTACGGCGGGAGGGAGAGAGACAAATGCAAAGCCCGATCAGAGCCCACCACTTTCCCGTCTCTACTCCTCACCCCTTGCCTTTTAGTGTTATTCGTGTTATTTTCACTAACTTGATGCAGCCCTAATTTGATACCTCAAAGCTTCAGACGTGTGAGGTAAGTGGATACGGCAAGAGGCAAACAGGACCTTCACATCATGTTGTGTTGAAGGCCTAGGACTTAAGCAACACAATCGTCTTTCTCTTCTTTTGCTGCTACAAGTCAGTTTAGAATCACAACAACGCGGATCCTCACTTCAGCGAGAGGCCCGCTTCTGTGTCCCACGTTTGCTGCGCGACGTGCTTTGGTCGAGATTGTTTCTATTCGGTCATGTTGACGAGAGCGTACTCACTTGCTCTGCTCGCCATCATAGCCTGGTCACGACGCGTATGTATGTAAAGGGCTGACTCTCTGCCGTCCGCTCTCTCGCCGATGTCCACAACAACACGTAGTCAGGCAGTCACTAATTTCCCGGCTTGACACGACTGTGACAGTTTACGGGCGACACGCGCCAGGTATGTTGTGGCCCACACGTATCCGTGCGGCTACGTGCCGCTTGTTTTCAGTCTCCTTTGCAGCACATGGCTTCGCACTCGCCTTGCCCAGGGCGGCAAGACTCAAACCAAAAACGATTTGGTAACTTTGACTTATTGAAATGACGTCTATTTTTTTGAATCTTCAATATTGATTCGACATAGTTTCTCTTTCTCACTATTTTGATCAGAAGCGTGCTAGTCACAGTCTTTCGAACGCACGGATTGTTTACTGACTGTTTGCAGACATGACATGCAGAACCCTATTTGAATATGGAAGTACGGTACGGGTCTCCATTGTCTGACTCGCGTGCGTAGGGATGGGGTTCCGCTCGACAGGAGGAGTGAGTATTGCGATCCATATTTAGTTGCTGGTTTTAAGAGATTAAGGTACCCTACTTCGTAAAATAAGGCATAACGAATGAGAAGCCGTGTATTATCTCAAACAGCGCCAGCGCCTCGCAATTATCACTCCTGCTATCATATTATGCTTGCTAACTTTTTCAACTGTCCGCATTTTACGCCGACAAATGAAAATCCGCGTATCCTCCTCTGTCAGCGTCCTCTTCAAAATCCGTGCTGAGACGGTGGCAGAAACGTCAGTTGCATGGCGCGCGCCATTGGCGCGCTACCGACCGGACGGCGGGAGGGAATGCAAAACTGCCAATAGATTCAAAAGACATTATGGGCACCGAAGCCATCATCCCGGTCGACCGTCAAGAATTGGGTAGGCGAGAGGCCATTGTTAGATATTTTCTCCCGAATTGTCATTGAATAAAACAGGTACAATGGATCTGCTAGGCTCTATATTGAGTTCAATGGATAAACCACCCGCGGTGAATAGTCAGAACAACAGTTTGCTGAAGAGTAAGTAAATGTCCGCTTGTTTTGTCAGATTTAACCTATATGAAATTACTCCAATTATCTCCATAGGATTTATTTAACTTGTATTTACCCACTGATGTAATTTTTCCTGTTCTCGAGAGCTACCCCTCCCAAATTTTGACAAAAGCAACTTTTAATGTCTATTTTGATTTTGCCTTTTTTATTTCAGAACAAAGGGAAGAAATGCTCAAGAAGAAAAAGGAGGAAAGAGCTCGACTACAAGCCTTCAGACAAGATGTAAGTTCTGCCCCCCTAAAATAGAAATCGGTACTAACATTTACTTTTTCATTGATTCTTGAGCCTGAAGTTCTTATAAAAAGTTATTTTGAAGAAAGGCATTATAGCTTTAGCTCTGTTTTCATGATAGTGCTCAGAACTGATTATCTCTTCAATTTTTTTTCAGGTAGAGGAAAAAATAAACAACTTTATTCAGGATAATGCTCGTCACAATTTGAAATTTGAACCCATGGACAAAGTTTTTCGCAGCATTGTGTATGTCATGATTTGGTTGATCTAATAATTCTTCTTTCTTTGACAATTGCACTCTCTGTACTAATGCAAATAATTATCCACAGGCATGATGTGGCAGAGATAGCTGGAGTAGCTGCTTTTTCATTTGGTGAGGAGGAAGTTGACAGGGCTGTAACCCTTTATAAGAAAGAATTTGCTCCTTGTGATGAGGAGCTGGCCGCTTTAAGGCGTGGAGACGAATGGGATCCTATCAAGGCTCAGGCTGAGGCTGAGAGAGTAAGTAAAATTTTCTTAAAGACCGAGCTATGCTCTTGTATGTTAGTTTATTGTCTGCTAATGAGTTAGTAATGAGTGTGTTTTGTTACAGAAAGAGAAAGAATTAAAGGAAGAAAAAGAGGCCAGTCGAAAAAGAAAATCAGATGTGGTACCTGCCAGCAATTATCAGGAAAAATATCACCATCTTATCGGCAAAGAAGCTGCTCTAGATGCAGCTCGAGTCACACAAACAAACAAGCAGTATGGATTTGGTAAGAACTCACTTCTCAGAGCACATAGAACTATGTCCTTTTCCAAAAGTCATGCCAAAATTAAATTTCCATATTAGTAAATCTCATTCATTTTTGTTAACTTCTGTTATTGTTGCAGTACCCAGTGAAAATAAGAAGGACTTGCGGTCCATAGAACAAACTCTTGCAGATATTCAATCCAAGAAGAAGAAAAAGCTCAGCCATCCTGAGGAAGGTAGTTCGTCTGTTTCAAGTGATGCCAGAAGTAGCACTCAATGACCACTTTTTTATTTAATGCAATTAATTTTTCTGCTGATTGAGACAAGAAGTTGTACATATGTAACTTAAGCATTGTAAATTACCATTGTGTTTCAGTCAGCTCAGCATTTTCTTTGTAAGAATATTGGTCCAACCGCATCATATGTGGTTGAGGTCTAAGTGACGACTCAATTGGATAGTAAGTCCAGCCAAAGAATTCTTTGTTCTTTGGCTAGACTGACTATACACTCCCCTTGATTTCTTCAAAATATAATGTTTCTTTGGTTTTCGTTTGTCATTTTTAGGACTATAGATAATAAAAACATAAATTACAAAACATATGTGTTCTTTTGTTGTATATTTCAAATCCGGTACAGTCAACAAATATATTGTGAAGTATTTTTAACAACATTATGTAACAACATGACAGACAGAGAGAGTTGCATGAAAATAATTTTAAGTGTCATGACATGATAAAGTTCTTAATGACAACTCCTGTGATATAAATTATTTAAAAAAAAAAAACACCAATGAGCAAACATTGGCCAAAATGAAACAGACTCCAGTTGCAGGCTAGCATTAACACATAAACTTCATTTTGTTACTAATGATTAAATTCAAGAGAATCAAGAGCTACAATACTGCATATATTGCAAGTAGTGTAAATCACAGACAGTGCTTTAAAAAAAAAGTGATTAACAAAGTAGATATAAACCAAATATTGAGGCACGACAGTACTAAATGTATTCAGTCACAGTTGAATACTTCATGGCCGCAGGGCGGGGAGCTGTAGTGCGTGGCAAGGGGGTCGGACGTTTAGTTGGTGTTGGGACTGATGCACTTGTCCCGTCTCCATCAGCTGGCTTCATCCATGAAAACTTGGCATTCAAAGCTTCGAGTGATTGACAATTATTGCTAAGTCGATCCTGATAAATTTTAGCAACCAGGCATAATAGCTCATCAAGGAGAAAAACTGCATTCTTTTCGATGAATTGTTTCTGCAAATAACATAAAAACATGCGTACGATTAAATACAACAATCAAAGCATACATAACAATCAAGTAAATGTTAGTCTTACTTCTGGACTTGCTATTTTTTCATTTCTCAAATTTGTCTCCAGATGTAAAAGTTGTGCACTAAACACATCAGTTAGAACTTGATCCACAGTGTGAGTTAGCTCCGATGTACAAAGTCGAAGACAATCTTCAAGCAAAGACAAATACTGCCGAGTGAGAGCAATTGTACTGGCTGATAAAGCAATCCAGCTTTCACCTTTAAAAAATTAAATTAGTCAAAATTAAAAAAAAGTCCCTGGAGCAAAAAAATATTACTAGCAAACAAAACAAATCTAAGGAAAAATTATAAGATACCTTGGACATATCTTTGCATGTGACTTGGAGATAAACCAGTTTCCATAACAAATTTAGTTAAAGCATCTTTGGATCCAAGGTTTGTGGGGTGCCATTTATCCTCGGCTGCTCGTAACTTCACTGCTTCTACAGCTTTGTCTCGAGCATCACTCAAGGCTCTTTGTAATGGAGACCTCAGAAGTCCATCCAATTGATAGCGTAAATCGATGCCAAGCTCACATAACTGACGGATTAATATCATAAGATGATAAGTAATTTATACAGCTATAAAAGATTGTATTCAGCTTAAAATCAGTCAACACATGTACCTGATCGCACTGGCTCCTTATTGAGACAACGCATTCTGACAAAGTGGATATTGGTGATTGAGGCATGAAGACTTGTTTTACCAGATGACTAGTAAGATGCGTTAACTCTTGGCCAGCCCACACCACAAGCGCTGAAAAAAATTAAAAGCCAGACATCCCTAATAAGAAATATACAGTTTGTCAAGAATACTTCATAAATTAAATATAAATTCCAGATGTCAAACGCATACCAGAGGCACAGCTAGGTGAGTTTGGAAATGCTCTAAGAAATTCACCAGCCATGTCCATCAAGTTTGAGAAGAAAATTCCACCAAGGTGTTTCACATAAACAACAGTTGCACCCTCTCTTTTAACACGTCTCAATTGAGTTTTTAATATGCTACTACACAGTTTCAAGAATAGGTCACATGCCTGGAAAAAATCAATAAAGAATAAAGAGGCAGTCACAAGCACAGACTAATTTATTTTTGCATGATACCAATTTTGCACACCTGAGATGATCTCCCCAACTGGTTTAACAAACGAACAGCCCTACGAGCAGCTCTTAAACCTCCTTGAAGAGACTTGTCAGGAGAGACTTCTAGCTCTTTCATTAAAACCTCAATCAAGGCCCGAGCTCGCCCATCAACCTTTCGTCTAGAAAAATAATAATTATGATATTTTGGACATAATGCACATAAAGTTACACCAAACTTAAATTGAAAACTTTTTAAAGACATTGATTTGAAATGGATGAAAAGTTAAAGTCCTTACAAAAGACATATATATAAAATCTCATTTGTACCTGATTTCTAGAGTTTGGGAGTCCTTATTAGCTGGAAAAGGAAATTGATTTGCTTTCTGCAGTAAAGAATAAGCATCCTCAAAATGTCTCTGAGCTATACAGACATCAAGATCTTCAGGGAGCTCAAGAAGCCACTCTGGGAGCTCAGCAACATCAGGCGACAGGGGACTGGAGACAGTGCAACTGTCATCAAATGCTAGAAGGGACAGGAGGAACATAAGGGTTTACATTGTGTATATTTTACACTCCTCTTGAGGAGGTGACACATCAAAACTAAAAGAAATTATGAGAAAAGAAGAAACAAGGAAAAAAGTATGTACATGTGCGGAAAACATAAAATACATTAACAATGATTAAAATGTCTTACGATTTGTTCCGGATGAAGAATCGACACTGGAACTGTGAATCGGTGAAGTTTCTGATGTCACAAGAGATTCTTGGCGCTTTGGTTGCTCTTGGGCTAGAGCAGCTTTCTTTGCTGCTTCAAATTTTTCCAGCCACTCTTTCTGAAAATACATTGAAGTGAGTTGAATGTCTCTAAATTCTATCACATTTAGTTTGACGATGTATGGACACTCATCTTTACCTTACTTTGGTTGCTTGTGCATTGAAATAAACGCGTGTCAGGGAAAGCTAAGAGCTTGAAAGCAGTTTTCACACTGCCCATGTCTCGGACATTTACAGCAGCGAAACTTCCGAGCTCAATAAGGGTCTGGAATTTGTACCTGGCTGGGCCACGCCTGAATACAATAAATATCTCTTTTGATTTTCGAGATCACTTGAATGCAAAATTTGAGATTCTTTTTGTAGCAATAAAATTATAATCCAACAATTTTAAGAATAGAACTGATCTCATAATTTATTACCTGTTGGGGATCCAAGGTGCTAAAAGGAGACCATCATTGAAAAGAAAAGCGTGCATCCGTTGCATTGCCGTGCCTTCAGTTGGATCAAGTTCAAGAAGATCTCCTTCATGGAGAACACTTCTTGAGGGTGAGTCAATTAAATCCTAACATTTAGAACGATTGGAAAATTTAAACAGAAATAATTCGAAATGTGTGAACAGCATAATCACAATGTAGATATATTACTGTTACTCACCACACACCCTTCAACCTTTTCAAGTGCTGCTGTCAGCTTACGTCTGCGTTCTTCTTCTTCCCTCTGCAATTCTTGATCTGGTTTCTGTGTAATATCCGTTGGATTTTCTCCACTAGATGAAGCTCCAGAATTAGTACTACCAAGCAAAGAGGTGCTTGCCAAAGCTGCTAACAACGATCGCTGTTCTGTCAGCAAGTGTGATAACTGATACATTTCACTTTCAAGATCTAGAGAGATGGATTAAGGAAGTAAACCCAGACAAAGTTTATCGAGAACACATCTACACGAGTGCAATACTCAAACATCTGAAAAAATAATGAAACAGCAGTTGAAAAAAGTTGAAAGAAAGGATACGAGATATTTCCTTTGCTGTTTCGATGAACTGGGTATAGTTCTGGTATACATTCCGCTTTAGTAGAGCACTTGTTTCCTCACCAAGTCCCTGGATCTTCTGGTATTGTTGTTGCAGTTCTTGGCCTCCCACACAACGTTGAGAAAGATCTCTGACATCTGAAATAATTAAGGTGAGGAGATGCAAGGGCAGGAAGGAACTCACATAACCTCAAATCTAAGCAACTATCAAAGACAATTTTGAGACATGACCGGGATCGAAAATATAAGACCGAATTAAAATTCCACACAAACTTCTAAATTACGAGACGCATTCTGTTAAAAAAAATACTTATACTCCTTGCTTCACTTACACTTGTCGGGACTGAAATCATGACTTCCTATCTTTAACTCTCCAGTATCAGCCATTATTCTCAATAGATTGTCGGCTTCAGAACTTATAAATGATAGCTTGCAATTCCTTTACCGTAAATAATCAGGACAGACAATTAAGCATAATGTTTTGACAAGTGTTGACATTCAGGACACTCACACCACACAGGGCAGAGGGCGGAAAGCGTCTTAGCAATTATTCGCAGGTAGAAGACTTCCCTCCGGTAACAGACGACAAAAGTGCAAGGAAAATCCGTGAATGAAATCCGTTAACGATTTTAAAGTAAGCTGACAATGACTTTTCAATGGATGCTCTTGTGTTCTCTCTTCACACTACGATTCATTCGTTGTCGATCTACAGAAATATTTCTCTTGTAACTTGCTAGGTGATAGCGAATGACCGCGGTCTGCTTTTACAGAGCTGGGAGAAACGGCGAGATAGACCAGTTGGGAACGGACCGAACTTAAGGAATTAAATACAATTGAGATAAACAAGACAGCACTGCTTTTATTGTTAATATTTTTCCTAATGTACTATTACAATGGATAATACAGTTTCTTCCAATAACAAACAACACATCATAAAAAGGACAAAAGCCTATTAACAACACGCACAGCGCAACCATAATAAAAACCAGTGCAATAAAATCACATTATCAAACAGGTACAAGCCTGTTATGACTAGGCACACTATAAATAAGGTTAGATCTCCTAGTCTTGTATGAAACACTGTTCAACCAGATGATGGGAAAAAATAAAATAATAAATACTGAGACATATTAATTTGAATACTGTTTGATGAATTGAAAACTTAATCATGAAAACACTTCATACGATTTCATTAGCAGTAAGTGGGATGCATCAACCTATTAGCAATTCGAGCTAAGTTTGGCCACGTTACAGTTTTCTTAACGTAGATTGTTGATGACTGCATACGTGAATTCTTTCGTTGTGGATTGTCCTCCCAAGTCTTTGGTACGAACCTACAATTTTTTTTTGAAATATTAGGTACAAGGTGACAAACCAGGAAAGTTCAAGAAAATTTATGTTTTGCATTGAAATAATAAATATATAGAAACACTACCTTGCCACCTTTAAGCACTTTGTCAATTGCACCTCGGAGCATGTCACCATAAAATCGTAGATTCACATGATTGAGCATTTTTGCAGCACAAAGCATCATAGCTGTAGGATTTGCCACGTTTTTGCCAACAGCCTGAGCAAATGTGTGCCTTGCACCCTACAACAAAAAGAGATTTAAGATAACAAATTAATGTCACTAAATAGTGATGACGTAAGTCATAAATGAAAGGGCATTCAGAAATGCTTACAGGCTCAAACACGACACATTCATGGCTGTAACTGGCGCCACCAACTACACCAGCACCACCAACAAGGCCACAGGCAAGGTTGTCCAAGATGTTGCCATAAAGATTTGGGAGCACCATCACATCAAATTGGTGAGGGCTTGACACCATCTGCATGGTGCAGTTATCAACAATCATGGACTCAAACTCAATCTTTGGGTACAGCTTGGCAATCTAGAGGGTGAGGACATTATAAGTATAAGAAGTGTGCAACAGAGACAAAACAAAGGGGAAATAATACAAATGACATTAAATGAATTAGCAACAAAACCATACAAACTTACATCTTGACAGCTCTTCAGGAACAATCCATCTCCAAGCTTCATAATATTGGCTTTGTGAACAGCTGTTACCTTCTTCCGTCCGTTCTTCGTGGCATAATCAAAGGCAAATTTTGCAATCCTTTGAGACTTAGTTCTTGTTACAATTTTCAGACATTCTACAACACCCTGAAATAAATTTTAAAATTTGTGACAATAAAATTTAAAAGCATATTAAGATGTAGGCAAGGCATGCTATTCTGAAGAAAGTATTCCTGCCACATACCTTAACACTTTCATGCTCAAGGGCAGAGTATTCACCCTCTGTCATCTCACGAACTATAATTGCATCAATGTTCTGATGTCTGCTCTTGACACCAGGCAAGGATTTGACATGCACAACGTTTGCATACAGATCAAGTGTACGCCGGAGCTTCATGTTCAATGTCTGCAGCTCACCAACATTGGAGTAATCAGGAGATGCCAGTACACCCTGAATAAAAGAAAAATTTATGGTAAGTATAAAATTTGTTTCTGTTTCGAGAAAACACTACCTTAGGAAGACGGATAATCAGCTGAATGGCGTGTAAATTTGACGAAATAAAATATTCTTACCTTAAGACATATCCCATTCTTGGTTATTGAGTTTGTGACTTGCTCGAGAGTAGCACTGAGAGTTGGATTAACCTCAGAAAAGAAAAATGGTTCAAAATCAACTGGGACACCGGCAGCCTTCAAGAGACAACAAAAGCAGTTCTCATTAATATGTCAACAACAGAAGATAAACAAAAATAAGTGGATTATGAGTTTACCTTAAAAACCTCTTGAACAGAATGGACAAGTTCTGGGCCAACGCCATCTCCTGGAATCAGTGTGCATGTCGTGCGACCTTCAGGTTTGGACACCTCTGCTTGCTAGAAGGAAAACAAAATATTTTTAAATACATTCCAGAAATACACTGGGCAATTAAATTAAAAAGAATGATTTCAAATTTAACTTACAATGGCAGCAGGTGTGGAAGAATGGATCAGCCGGCCACATGGTGTGGCACATGTCGCTGGTACGTTTTGTGCAACCTACACAAAAAAGAATACATAAGGAAATTTAGGATGGAAATTCCCTGTTAAATAATTGAAAAAAAATATTTAAAAAATTGTAGGTGCTCTAGCGTTAATGTTCACTTCTGCTTGATGCAGCTTACAGTCCACAACTAACAAGACGACCGTCAGAGAACACCAAGCATAATACAGTTTGAGATAAAGCATGAAAGAACTGACGTCGATTTACGATCAACGAAGGATAATGTTGGACATGGTGATGATATCCTCCAAAGTAGCAGAAAGAATTCTAACCTAACACTACTCATTCGGAAGAAAATCAGGATATGCAAGGGTTGTCTCCGAATGACGTTTAGATGAAAATGGACTAAAATTATCGAAAAAACTATCGCGGATCACTTAACGCTATGCGTGTGAGAGTCATAGAGAGATAATATATTTTAATGGTTTGAAAGTACAGGCTCCGTAGAGCTGGCCATACCAATTTAAAGCAATGACAACAGAGTAATAAATCAAGTTCAAGCGTGAAAAGCTTTTATGCGTATGAATCAAGGTGAATGAAAACGAAAGTATACGTAAGAATTTCACCTTGGAGAAGATGCACCACAGATTTTTGTTCCAGAGCGCCATAATTTCTTGCTTTGGTCCCAACGACTGCAAAGAAAGGACACTACTGCACTCTGTAGGACTTTTGATGATTTACTAAACTCGACATTGGTCTTTTCGCTTTCCCACTAAATTGCTTATTTTCGACATATTTTTATCCGTACAATCATGTTGTGACCAATTAGGAATTATTAGGATTTTATATGTCAGTTTATTACGTTAAATAAGATAATATTGCCAGAGATAATTGCTCACTGCATAAACTTAAAGCAGTCAACATTGTTTCCGATTCTCTGCCCGAAGTCCAAGTGCCTGAGGTCTGCCATAAGTTAAGGATTTGTTTAGAATCAAACTTCGTGATTTTTTGTCAATTTCTCTAGCACTTACCGAATATGGGGAATTTCGGTAGTTGTGTCGATAATATAAATATTCCACCATGTGTTTGGTTTGCTGGAGGGGAGAAAAGAAACGCGGTCGCGTCAATGGTAGCTGGGACATTGGTAAGTGACACAATCATTATCCCTGTCTGATTTGGTTAAGTCTGAATTCTCTTTTAACGGTTTGAAAATACGTCAGTGTGAGTTTTCTCCTTCACTTTTAAATACGCTCTTCGTACATTTGTGCCTTTTGAGTAACGTTCTTAAATCTTTCGCACTAGTACGTGTATTGTTTACCTCCTATATGTATTATAAGCAACTGTCATGTTAGTATTCTGCATTTTTTTTTCTATGCTTAAGAAAAAAATATCATAGCTCTTGTTGTACGAAACACTTTTACTGGTGTGTTATCACACATCAACTTTGATCACATTCTATCAAACTGTCAAGACGCTGCTGCTGCATTTTTTGTACAACATTTCGTCTTTTCTCAATTGTTTCTCATTTTGTTTCAGTTTTTCATGGGATGGTGGTTCATAATTGATGCTCAGTCAGTATATCCCTTGTACATGTATTCAGGTTACCATACATGTGGCGTGTTTGGAACGCTGTCTCTTTTTATGTAAGTATGCAGCAAACATAGAAAAAGCGATGAAAAGTAGTTCTTATGAATTCATTGTTCGATCTAAACTTATCTGTTTTCATTCCATTAGGATCAATGCTGTGTCCAATGCCCAAATGAGAGGTGATGCCTACAATGGAGGATTTTGTGGTCCAAGGGGTGCCAGATTGTGGCTCTTTCTAGGCTTTGTTACGGGCTTTGGATCTGTTATAGCCTCATGTTGGATACTTTTTGCAAATTTTGTGAACAATGGTAAGGTATTCTTTATTAATTTACAATCTTACTCTTTTCTACACCTGCAATATTGCTAGAGTTACTCATTGCAATGTGTTATTTTTTGTTTTCAGACAAAATACCTGCTCACTGGCCAGGATTTGCCCTTTTCTTTCAAAACATCTTCATCTTTATGGGCTCTCTTATATACAAATTTGGTAGAGTTGAAGATCAATTTTGAGAAGACAGGGTTTCCATGATCTATGCCACCATTCGTTAGGCATTGAGCACGAGCTGTATGTTCTAATTCATATGCTGGAGCTTTTTTTTTCTTTTTCTAGTTTCTATATGTATTGACACCGTTGCTTGAACGATAAGAGTTAGCTTCACAGCAGTCTCGTGGTCAGTCATGGAATCCCTTCAATATTCATGGAATCGATTTTAGTATTCTGAGGATGTTTCTCATGTTTTTAATATTCATGATTAACATTCATTGATCTGTCAGTGTGATATGCATATGCCCTATTTCTGTACACTATTTTATATGTATTCCAAGTTTTCTGCTAGATTAAGAAAGTGGAAGTGAAGTGTAAAACTGCATTTGCTGTAAAATTTGTACCTAATTACTTAATTACAGCTTTATGCTATGTGATGTATGAATAACAGCCTTTTTTTTCTCTGTGAAATTCTCTTGTCACTGGGCTTACCGGACTTACAAATCACTGGCATCGGTTTTCTGTGGCACCAATTTGCATTTGCTTAGAAGCTTGATATTACTTCATCTTTACATTGCCATAAGGCAATGTCATGAACAATGTTATTCATTTCTAGTTGTGTTATCTTCTGTGTGTGGTACAGATCTCATGAAAATCTGGCAACATTTTGATTTTGCTCATTTTCAAAATTCTTTAAAATTTATTGTTACTTAGCACTGCTAACATGTTAAATCTGAATGCAAAATTTCATGAAGGTACCAATAGCAGTCAGGAAAAGTGCTTGTTGATCAGTCAAGCCATTTTCCATACCAAGTAGCAAGAGTAAAGCAGAGAAGAACATACTCTCTTTTATATAGTGTTGTAATTCCGCACATGAAATTCAACGAAACAAAATAATTTATGTTGTGAACTTGAGCATGAAACTATGAGGACCTGTATGTCTCATGACAGGACCCTATCTTATTATGCCTGTTCTATTTACTGCAGCTCTATGAATGGTGGGTTTTATCACAAAGTTAAAAGTTTATCTTTTGCTGACTAACTTCTCAGCAAAAGTTTCTTCATAGTCTCCTTCTGTAATGATGCATTTTTCATTAAGGTACTTAATAATATTCTGATACATGTTAGGTAGTTTATATTTAATCTTCATCATGCATTGTCGGTAATTTATAACTTATTGTGATAGGCCTCAAATTTATGATAAATTTATGCTGTTGAGTCATTTTATTTTTCAACAAGTCTGTTGTGTGTATTATACAAAATGGTTGATTGTTATAATCATTTTCAGTGTTACTTCAAGATAAAACATGTATTCTGTCGTTTTTCTCCCTAAGCACACTACTCTGTCTCAACATTGTTTTCAAAACATTTAAGTTATGTTCATTCTCAGCAATGCAATAATGAGACTGCATATTTTAAGGACGAAAGTTGTAATCTAATAAATTATCGGTATTTAACTCATTGAAAACTTACTTATTTCCCTCAACTTAACAGACATTCGACATCTAATTTTACTTTCAGAACGGACTGAATGAAAGAATAGAGTAACTTACTTCTAACTGATGGCTATCAATATAGTGCAAACTAAGGTAAGCTGACTTTAGGCAGTGAATTATCTCTGTGTGTCAATGTAATTAATAGGCTAGGAAATTCTTTCGGACGGACCAACCTGCCCCACCTAGGGAGCGCCCCACTAGCAGCAGCACCCGGAGCTACCCGGAGACCCGGAGCCTGCCTGGAGCAGAACGCTGCCCTCCGCGGCCACCGACTGACGTCTTTCTCTCTCTCTCTCTCTTGCATTCCCTGCCTGTTTGCCTGTGTCTCTATTTCTCGTTCGGTCGTCGCTCGGCGCTCTAGTCCACTCACTCCTCACCCTTCCTCACCTTTCCCCGTGCTCACCTGTACTCTCTTCTTCTTGTCCCCTCTCCTCTCCCCCACTCTCCCGGGGGCGGCAGCGGAGAGCAGGTGGGGGGGGAGTATTGTATGCATGCTCTGTGGCGGAGCCGCCACGGCGCCGCACAGCCACAGCCGCAGCCCCCGCAGCCGCAGCAGTCAGTGCCGATCCGTCCGTAGTCGAGCACCGACGTGTCGCTCCAGACCGCGTAGCTTGTTTCGGTCCCAGCGGTCCCGTGCTGCCTGCGGTCCAGTGTTGTTCTCGGTTGCTGGAAGACATCAACTGGTGTGATGTGCTGCTGCAGTGTGTGGCGAGTGTAACTTTACCTGTGCGGCGCCTCTTGGATTATCCTACCTGCGCTATTGACGCCGATGTGAGCTGCTATTCGGGTGCGGCTGGCTCCTCTCAACCTACCTTATCCCGAGTGCGGCGTCCGCAGGCTCGGAGCCGACCCCCTGCATCCCAGCACCTGCCGCGGAGCTCCGAGCTCGTCCTGGCCTGTAAGCACGTAGCGCGGCACTGGCGTGGGCCTACTCAAGGGTCACTATGGCTATAATAGCGTAAAAGTTTGAAGATTTAGCTTAATTTCAAACAAACTTAAGATTTATTCCCCCGTCCGCACGGAACTTTACAGTAAATTAACCTACTTTTTAGCAGACTACATGATACTCAACCCGGCTATGACGCCCTGCCCAAGCTTAAACGAGGTAACTTTTACTGGACAAGTGTCTGTTTGCTGGAATTCAGCGATGCTCTAAGAAACCAGGTAAAATCAAGTCTTTTTATTTTTATGCTCTCCAGCGCACCAACGTGCATCTAACAGCAGGAAAATAAATGTAATTACACGTTCTATCGGTTTCTCTTGATCGTCGTATGACTGTATGACCTAGTCTGAGTTATCCTATAGTCGCAACGTGGTGGCGAAGATTGTCAGTTGTCCCTATTCTTCGCCGCAAAACTTTCCTTCACGTTGTCTTCTGGTGCTGATTTTTATTGCATCTCCTCAGGCATAATGGGATGTAGCCGCAAGATCGTGCATGACATTTCGCTTGCAAGACAAGGAGAAGGAGAGAGGCTCTCGGATGTCCTTTTTTTATTTTTATTCCTGTTCTATTACAAATAAAAGAAGCTCAGTATATTCATTCTGGCGTCCCAAGAACCGTATACCTTCCATTAGCGAGTATAGGCTTGCGACCGAGCTGCACTCTACCGTACACCTAAGACCGTTCCTTAAAATTTAGATCGGTACCACGGTACCTGCAGGCAAACAATTATTGACTGCACGAATTTTTGGTACGGTTGGAAATTTCGATATGCGATTTTTCTGGCAGTGTCTATCTAGCTTGGACTTTTTATGTAGTGAGAGAAAACCGCTGACATGAGAACCGATTCTGGTTGGTTGGGGTTATGGAGAAGTACAGCCCCACTACAGTTCCCGCGTTATTCCCTTTCACTGTTGTTGTACGTTGTACGCCCCAACCCTGTCGGCTCATCTCAAGGCCATCATCAGTTTAGCCAGCCGCGCGCTTGCTCACCGGGCAGATAGCTGTACTCTCACTACACGTGCCCACGGCGGCTCAAGAACACGAAAAGTCCCAAGCATGACACGAAAGTCGAAAATAATACGTCAAAAACACGTCATGAGGAGGAAGTGATGTCGTGCTAATGACGTACGCTCAACCAAGTTTCATGGAGGACTTAGACGGTATCAAGAAAAGACGACACCGGAAGTTGCGGTGGTGGACCATACCAAAAAACTCATTTGTTTTCTCCCCCTCCGCTGCGGGCAGTCTCCGAACAGATTGTAGGCTACGTTATTTAATTTGGTCTCTTGGTGAGCAAATAATTATTATTCCACTCTGATTGTGAAAAATATAAGGGTGTGTAAGTAACCGCGAACTGGTAACACACTATCGAAGACAATGATTCTCTCAAAATAGGTACCCATAATGAGCCGGGGGCAAAATGGCGGTTAGGAGCAAAAGAGCAGAAGTGTCGACTGCTGGGCGCGGAGAGGAAGAAAACAATTGAATATTTGTTGTGGTCAACCACCGCTACGTCCGGTATTCCTTCTTTTCTTCATACCGTCGAAGTCCTCCATGACGTCAGAATGACGTTTCCAACGCGAATGTGACGCCGTGCACCGGTCTTCTCTGTTCTGCTTGGAGTTTCTGGCGGAATGCTCGTCGACGATGACTCAGGCTCCAATTCTCCAGGAGCTCGGCCGCGCCGCCGCTTAAAATTTTCAGGGCGCATAAGGAAGGGCAGGCACGTTGCTGCCATCAACTAACAGCTTGCCGGCGTCGCAACGCAGGCACCGAGACTCGGATTCAGCAATTTGCAAAAGTCATTTTTCATCTCTCAGGAATAATGCGGTTTTAGCCTGTTATGCTGAAATTCGCCCCAGTTGGGGTGAGTGTAGTAATACAGTCGCATGAGCGCTTTTCTTGACAGTCTGGGTTGGTTGTAGGATTATCACGGTTGTTTATAACCTACCGCCTGGCTTGTAAAGTGATTATTCAAAGCGAGTCATCAGTTGTTTCGGAGTGATCTGCTTTGCAGCAGTCCGTGTGGTAGTTCAGGGCCTGGTCGGTTGGCGGCGGGTGTCGTTCACAGACATGGAGCTCGGGGGGGGGGGGGGGGGGGGGGGGGG
>CABIKL010001231.1:0-16313 GCA_902196195.1 Aptinothrips rufus | reverse complement strand
CCCTCCCCTCCCCTCCCCTCCCCTCCCCTCCCGTCCTCTCGCTGCGCCGGACTCCGGTTGTGAGTGAGTAATGCCCCGTGCTTGTTGCCCTGTCCAGGTGGCCGCATCGACCACGCCCACCACTACAACAACGCGTACCGCGCGCTGGACGAGACGCTGGCGCTGGAGTCTGCGCTGCTGGCCGCCATGGAGCTGGTGGACATCACCGAGACCCTAATCGTGCTGACGGCCGACCACTCGCACGTCCTCACCCTGGGCGGCCTGGCCACGCCGCGCGGCAACCCCATCTTAGGTAGGCACCTACCCCCAACCCACCCCCAACCAAAGGGGGTGAACTGTACCTCAAAGGCACTGCTGCCAACGCGTGCGATGCAATAATGTGTGAACAGATCTTCACGAAGTTGAGTTAGATCGAATGACACGGCAGCCGAGTGGGCAAGAGCGCTGCTCCCGCAGGGGCAGTCATGATGAGGTGCGGCGTTGATTCCCGCGGGAAGCCTTTTGACAATGCTTGGAATTTCTTCAAAGTTGGCAGATGTGATTCAAGGCACAAACCCCTGAAGGTGGCAACACTGCTGAAGCTCTTAAGAATATCGATGAATTCGCTACGTTTGCCCCCAAGCAACCCCGGCATGAAGAACGTAAGGAGAAGAGTGACATTGAAGGTTATATGCGGGAGTTGTCTTGTCTTCTCTGCATCTGGGGCAAACATTCGGACATGCATTCTAGCCAAGTGGCTTGTAGTTTAGCTCCGTCCGGTAAGTTTTGATGGAGGCACATAATCTAAGCTTATATGCCCCACCCCGTTGTTCCTCTTTTGCCCCCTCTAGCTGCTGGTTCACCGCCTCCCTCTGTCTCAAGCTCTTCCTGCAACACTGAAACTCCACGCACCAAAGGCTTCTAGCAGAGAGCAGCAGGATGGGGGTGTGATTTGTGAAAGGAGAGAAGGGGTTGGGCGGGGGGCGGAGCGGGGGGGGGGGGGCTTCATGCCGACGTACTGTTTGCGGTGCGCGACTGGCGGTCCCCAGAGAGTGTCATTGTGACACGCGAGTAGCGAACCCGCCAGTCCTGAGCGAGGAGAAGATTATGCGTGGCACAAAACACGCCAAATGCGGGACAGGAGAGTGAATTCAGCCCAGTGCATCCTCTGAAGCAATATGGCCATCTACTGCTGTATCCTTGAACGAATTATTGGCTCATGCACCGAAAACTTCCGGCCGAAACAGCAGAGCATGTCGAAAGGGGACGAGAGTAAGGCACTTTTAGAACGCGGCCCGGACAAAGTTGCACAACATGAGAAATAACTTAGCATCTTGCGTTCCTTTCTTGTTTGCCGCGTCGTCTGGGCAGGGCATAGGGCAGGGACAGGCCACGAGAACCAGCGCATCCTCGATACGATGGCACACCGCCAACCTTTCCACTTTATTGGGGCTCTATAGCTCCACGCTAAGTGAGAAGGAGATGGTTTCGAACAAAAGAGGCTGTAGTAAAAGTTTCGAGTAATAATTTCATTCTTTTATGAAAACAGCGGGGCAGCCAATGTCTCTGTTACGTTACCAGAGCGCTATCCCCAAGGACGGATGAATATTGTTCGTGAACTGACGAATTCAACACTGTTAAAACCTTACAAAGGATTTTAAGCATACGTAATACAAAGCATGATTCTTCGTAACACGAAGAATATCCTTTTCAATAATACGAAGAAAATCCTACGTTCTTATGAAAAAAAATTCTTCTTTAGCTTACGTATGCTTAAAATCCTTCGTAATACGAAGAAATCGTATGTACGGTTTTAATAGTGAATGACTGTTATTCTCAGGTGTTGACTCCAAGGTGTCAGACGTGGATGGCATGCCCTACTCCACGCTATTGTACGGCAATGGCCCTGGGTACAGTGTACCCCGCACCGTGCCGCCCAACAAGACGCGGCCCTACCCCCACTCCATGTCGCTGGGTGTGCTGCCCCTGGACGAGGACGAAGAGGTGAGAGACAGAAGAAGTGAGAGAAATATCTCGTCGATTTCACGTCGAGGAGGGGAACCGGCGTCAAATTTCCCAATTTTTCGCAGTACAATGAAAACCCCGAGGTCGCTTCCACTCTGGTACTTCGGTGTACACGAAATCGATAATACATTGTAATACTTGGACGATAACTGCTTCTTCAGGTGTAAAAACACCCAAAAGTCTCAAATTTTCTGACATTTCGTCGATTTTTCTCAAATTTTTGCGACATTTTGCCGGATTTTTGTTGGTAATACCTGGTTAAACTTGGTAGTCCGATAGTACGGGTGTAAAGCCGCATACACGACAGTCGATTGGGTTGCCTAAGCCGCTCTGTCTGGGTCATGGGGGACAGCGCGGGGCCTCCCTCCTCCCGCCTTTATTTCCCCTGGCCCAGGCAGAGCGATAGGCAACCCAATCGACTGTCGTCTATGCGGCTTTACACCCTACGGTGTGCACAAGAATAACGAGTAGCAGCACCCTCGGAAAATTCTTCTAAAGCTGCGAATTTTCATTGCATGGCAAGTAGTTTCCGTTGTAGTTTCAACGCAGATCCTATATTGAGTGTCGCAGCGAGAGCGGTGTGAGTTCACTCGTGTCGTAGGGTTGCCTAGCAGTCAGAGGTGCTGGTCCATGCTGGCCCTGCGGGGCCGTGTCTGTCGCCAGGCTCAGAACAGGGTGCACGGAGCGGCGGTGCCCCGGCAGTGGGCGACTCATGGCGGAGAGGACGTGCCCGTGTACTCGCAAGGCCCGCTGGCCGGAGCGCTGCTGGGTGGCTCCATGGACCAGACCTACCTCCCCCACGCCATCGCATACATAGCTTGTCTCGTCGACTTCGCAGAGCGGTGCCGATCGGGGAAGGACAACTACACCACCCCGCCAAGAATACAGGTAGAGCACCTTGTTCTCTGTTCCCTTTTTATTTTTTCCTGACTTTGTCGCTATTTCTTTCTTTTCTTTTTAAATCTCGGAGAATGGTGTTTTCAGTTAGAAGTTTGCTTCAGGACCATCCATAGAGGACGTCCGGATAAAATATTTCTGTGTTGATTCTGTCACCCCCCCGAGTCCTGGGATGTTGCCTACCCGCCCTACGTAAATAGCTAGGTGGTCTGGTTTGACGAGAGTAGATACGGACGCTCTTCGTGGATGGTCCTTTTTGAAAACAGGAGTTTGACAACCGTGCCTTGTCTGTCCATAAGGACCATATGTGTGGTGGCCCAGAGCTTGGAAGGGTTTCCTCTCCCGGCACAGCACCTGGTCTGCAGCCTGAGGTTGTAGCGAGCAGCGTCATGGCGGATGATGGCACAAAAAAGAAGACAAGCTCGCAGATGACCACAAATGCCAGCATGTCCAGCATACGCAACAGCTGTGTTAAATTCAATGCAAGTGGTTGTTTGAACATGTGGACTGTGTTGTTGCTTATCTCTTTCGGCAGTAAAACTGACAGTTGAAAGGGAAGGACAATTAAGAAACTTAAGTTGAAGTACGTTTCTATCGATAGGCTTAAAGTGTTGCAGTGCAACAGCCAAGGGGTAACCACTCGAAAAAATCTTGTACATCTCCAAAAACAATCATTTAAAATCAGGCTAAATCACTCTAAATCATTTTAAATCACAGTAAAGATTTGTAAATGTTTTAAATCTTGTACACGTTTTGGGCTAGTGGTTACCTCTTGGCAACAGCTGTGTCAAAAGCACTAGTTTTTTGGGTTCACTAGAGTGTGACGAACATGTCAGAGTTCAACTTCATTGAAGCACAGGGAAGTTTCATGTCTCTAGCCTCACTTCTGAGAAGTCTTCTCCCAAAACTTTAATATATAAGTTAGTTAGCTCAAATTCTGTGATGTAATTATCTTTTTAATTCACTACAAATGTATGAGAAAGCTGCACCATTTGATGAGAACATAAAGTTCAAAATTTCTTTTCTATGTGGAGGTAAAGTCCTTGATAGATAATAAAGAAAATGCATGCTGACAGCCTTCCTTATTCACATTCATTCCATGTGTTTCAAGTTACAGAGGCAAAAAACAATTCTTTACAAGGACCCCTTTAAGTGGATGGAATCAAAGATAGATAAGGTATGTGTACTAAATACATTAAACAATAAGAAACATACATAAATTATCATTTACAGTTTTTATTTGAATTTTTGTTAATTGAATGCAAAGAGGTTAGAAATTCCTGCAACAAAACATAAGAGACAAGAATTAGATCAGACGGATTTCAGAGCATCCAAACAGGAACAGGTCCCAAGAAGCTTCAGCAAAATGGGATTGGTTCTTTGAAAGAGGGATGTGTTATGCCTTCACGCCATGGTGTTCGTGCAAATTGTGAAGTACATGTCACTGATCGGAACATACAAAATAATAATGCAACTTACTTGGCAACGATGCCATCTTTCTTTGCAAGCCTACTAATGCAGTCATCTGATTCACCCTGCAATAAAAATAATCTCTCGTTAGCATCAAAAATCAATGGGTGACAGTTCTGTTTTGAAACTATAAGTACAGAAAAGCCAAAGAATTATGAAAACAGAACTTACCATTCTCCTGATGGCACCGCAGATGGCATACATTTTCGATGTGTCAAGCATTCTGCCTGTCACCGGGTCAACGTCTGCAATATTTATCTGAATTGAAGCGTGGTCCTTAGCATGAATAATTCTGTTGCTGGCTGAGCTGTAAAAAGAAATTACAGCAAATTAGAAACAGATGAAGTATATAAACAAAACCAGATGAAAAAGACAGGATGCATAACCTATATCTTAGGCTATGTTTCAGAATGTAACAAACACTAAAGAACAAAAAAGTACACAGAGCCTTATATTCCTGAAGAGTGTTTTACAAATACAACATCAAAAAAAAATAAAAAATCAGAACTTTAAAATTACTCTGGGTAATATCTGACCGGAGGATGACAAGCCATGTGTTCAACTCACCACTTCCTCGGGCAGTACAGGTCCACAAATTCTCCAGCGTCGTTCTCCATTTTGGGCTAGGAAAGCTGGAATCACGTAAGACACTGTAGTACAATACAATACAGTTAACCAGGTCGGAGAGAAAATGCTGTGGTATTATTGATGTAAGAATTACCGAAAGTACAGAACACGTAGCAGACCAAAACAAAAGAGGCAGAGAAGGCAAAAATCAGGAAGAAAACACAAAGCCACAGCGCGTGCGCGCACCGGATGTACCATTTTTTTCACTTTGAGGTAATTACTCCAACGTGTTTTTCTAGTTTTACTCTATAGTGGAAGAAGAAAGCTACGCATCAAATGTACGTGTAATTGTTAAATCGCAATCCTTCCTTGAGAGACATAATGACCGAAAGGTTCTCCTTTCCCCGTCCCCCCCCCCCCCCCTTCACCACCCTTCACCGCCTGGCCACTGCCTTCAGGTAGTGATCGGGTGGCAATCCTTTACTTTACCCGTTACGTGCCCGTTACTTCCCTTCGTTCTGAAGTGTTATGTGTTTAAAATGCCTAACCACTTTTGTACAAGTTATTTCTGTACTTCTTTCTCAAGCACTTATTGACTGCCATTTTCTTCGTGTTCTATTTTGAGAAAGATTTACCGATCGTAAGTTTGACATGTCATGTCATCAATCCCTGTACAATTTTCAAACTTTTGAACTTTTGACTTGATAGCCCGGTGCTGTAGTTAATGATTTAACTGTTGTATTACAAGGTACTCTTTCAAGAAGTCGTAGTCTGAACTCATAGTAACTGAGAAACTTTATTCTCTTTGACATATTATTTTTGCATGCAGGTAACATGAGTTAAATAGTATGTAAACAGAAGGAAATGCATGGCTAAGATTCTGAATTTCTTCATTATTTTCGTATATTTTTTTTTCTTTTAAGAAGTGTGCTTCATAACACTTTACATCATAAAAATATTTCCTAAGCATGAAAAGAGTCTTCTTCGGTCGTAAATATCTGTCACTATAACCACTCTCCCTAGTGCTCGTTACAAAACAAAATTAAAGAGGGTCCATTTTCTAACAATGGAATGAATTACTTTCTTCTTTTATTATTGGTCTTTTAAATTTAGAACTCACGTTCGAGAGTTTGCTTGTATTGTGTTCATTTGATGGAATTTTGAATTGTCTGTTTCCAATACTCGCTTCTCTCTGACTTGTCTTCAGTAAATTACCAGAATGCCTCGCAAGAAGCCAAGGAACCGTAAAGGTGGACAACCTACTCCTAAAATTGGAGAGGAGATTCGCATTGCTGTTAAATTACAGCTAAAAACCTTTCTTGAAGATCCATCTGCTACAGGTAAGCTCCTTCTTTCTATTGTTTCTATTCTGGATGAAAATTGTCTACCTTCATAATTTAAATAATGGTTCTTACTGTTATACACAGAATGTGAATTCCCATCTTCACTCTATGCTGAAGAACGAGCCTACATCCATAATATGTCAAAGGAATATGGCCTGCGCTCAAAAAGTAGAGGGTACGTTCTTATCTTTGCTTTTCATAAATTTCTTTCAGTGTAGCCACTGCATTTATTTAAAAGTTGTGACATTTTTTAGTAATTTTCTTTTTTTTTTTCCAGTAAAAATGGTGTGAATCGAGCAGTAACTGTGTACAAACGTGAAGGTTCAAGCATTGTTCATGCTGATCCAATTTTCACTTTGTGTCCTACATCTCGCCTTCTTATTCGAACGCTTCTTGTTGAATGTCCTATTACACCCAAAGAGCGTCAAGACTTAATGCCACAGTTGGAACGTGATAGGGATAGAGAAAAAACTTTGACTGAAGGAGGTATGATGTTCTAATAAATAGATTCAGTTCCTTTATTCCATAATTGAATACTCATCCATATCTCATTTTATTTCCATACTCAGTTAAAGAAATAAATAGGGCCATGGGACGTCTCAGCAGTGGTGTACCTCAAGTACCGTTCAGTAACAGTAATCCTGATTTGCTGTCGTTCCGAATGGCTCTTCCTATATGGAGCATGCAAGAAGACATTATGCAAACTATTTTGAGTAACCAAACAGTTTTAATTGCTGGTGAAACGGGATCTGGAAAGACTACTCAAGTAAGGGTGGCAATTAACAGGCCTGGACCAAAAAAAATTATACTTCTAGAAAATTTATTTGTTTTAATTTTTCTCTATTTTATTGACTCTACACAAGAAATGTTTGTATTTCAGGTCCCGCAGTTCATTCTGGAACACTGTCAGAGAACTGGGAAGGCATGCCGAATTGTATGTACAGAGCCAAGAAGAATTTCAGCTGTATCTGTGAGTGAGCGAGTGTCTTATGAGCGAAATGAGAAACTTGGGCAATCAGTTGGCTACCAGATACGTCTCGAAAGCAGGTTTGCTTCATAGTATTGATGGATTATAGTGTAGCCTCATCAGACATTGTAAGATTACATTTCTTTGTCTTAATTTCCTATTCTACAGAGTGTCACCAAAGACTGTTCTAACCTACTGCACAAATGGTGTGTTGTTGAGGACATTGATGGGTGGTGATTCTATTCTTTCAACTCTTACTCACATCATAGTGGATGAAGTACATGAACGTGATCGTTTCTCTGATTTTCTTCTAATTGCTCTGCGTGATGCTTTGCACAAATACCGAAACTTGAGGTTAATTTTAATGTCTGCAACAATGGATATTAGTGTGTTTACAAAATATTTTGATGATTGCCCAGTCATTACTGGTGAGTGTATTGGTCCTTTACTTGAACATTAATTTTGGTTTGAAGAATTTATGTTCGTTATTCACTTGTCTGGTTGATATTGTAATATTGTCCTTGTATTTCATAGATCTTTGTGTGTTTTAACAGTGCCTGGTCGCCAATATGAGGTACAGGAGTACTTTTTAGAGGATGTATTGAGAATGTAAGTGTTTCATTTTATCTTCTTAAATTTTATAGTCTGATGTGGTTGATCTTTTGTTCAAGTTCACACTGTTTTTCAGAACTGGCTACTTGAGTGGGCGTGTGCCGCAGTTAATGAAAGAAATTGGTCAAAAAGGCAAGCAGAGAACAGAACTTGATGGGTGGACAAGAGCTGTTGCAAGTCAGCATCAGGATGTAGAGAAGGAAGAATGCGCCAGGTCTCTGCCTTCCCACGATACCTCTACTGAGCAGGCTGAAGAAGTAAGCCATTTTGTTTGAAGGTTTGTTTGCAGTTCATACTCCTACATTGGATTTTTTCAAGTATCAAATCTCCTTCTAAAGGTTGTCCTCGATTCTTGGACGGTTGAACAAATGGACAAATGTATTGAGGACGCCTGGCTGCATGGATCAGAGGATGCCTTTTCCCAGATTCTCTATTTCATTCATACAGAAAATGTACCAGTTGACTATCAGGTCAGTTTTCCTTTGTTTCTATTAAAGTGTGATGAGTATATGGAAAATATAAACTGGTTAATTTTGTATCTTCAGCACTCACATACTTCAGCTAGTACGCTTATGGTGGCTGCAGGACGAGGTAAACTTGACATAACAGAGCAGCTATTGACCTTGGGAGCCAACATTAATGTAAAGGCAAGCAATAACTGGACAGCTCTTGACTGGGCTGTGAATTATGACCAATCTGCCACTGCAGAACTCATCGAAAATCGTAGGTGAGAGAGCCTTTTGTACATATGAATATAGGAGAGAGATTTTTTGTGGTTCTGAAATTATCTCCGCAAGCTTATATTACGACTATAACTATTTGTAAATTTATGTAAGAATTTTTTCTTTGTTTAGGAAATTATTCGAATTTTCTCCCGAAGACATTAATCAGCTTCAGATTAAATCCAAAGAATTAAGCGACGAAGATCGTCAATTGCTTGAAATGTACCATCACAGTTTCAATGATGATGAAGTTGACATCAAACTGTGCCTTTCTCTTATATATCATATACATTGTCGTCCTGATAGAGGTTTGTTTAACAGCAGCATCTTTTTTCATATCTTTTTATTTTCTTAATTTTATGTTCTATCCAGTTGATGTATTATAGATAGAGCCTTTGTTAATATGTATTGCTTCTGTCTGTCATTTCAGGTGCCATTTTGGTATTTTTACCAGGATATGATGTCATCACGACATTACGAGACCGTATCAATGAAGAAAGTGAAAGGTTTTCACAGCCTTGCAAGTTTTCCTTGTATACTTTACATTCAAACATGCAGGTATTGTTTTTAGTGCTTCAATTTACCTCTGGATCCATTGACATATTTATGGGCTCTTTGTACTCTGTGAATTCATAAATGACTAGTTGTACCCGTCAGAATGCTTCTCAGTATTCAGTAAAAGAGCACATCGGTTTTTATGCTGGCATTTTAAACTTTTCTTCTCAAATGGTGTGAAGTTTGCTTTTTTTTTTCTTGTTGTAGACCAGTGATCAAAAAAGAGTATTTCAACCAGCTCCAGTCAACACCAGAAAAATAATACTGTCAACTAATATTGCTGAGACTAGTGTGACCATCGATGATGTTGTGTATGTGATAGATTCGGGAAAAGTTAAAGAGGTATGAACAGCTAAAAGTGTTAAAAAATTACTGCCCATCCCAATACTTGACTAAACCTTTTTTTTGCCTCCATTTGTCTACCATTAAGTTTTCTTTTTGTTTGCCTGTTTTCAGAAATCATTTGATGCTATATCAGGCGTTAGCTCTTTGAGAGATGAGTGGATATCCCAAGCATGTGCAAAACAGCGAAAGGGACGTGCCGGTCGAACTCAACCTGGAGTATGCTACCATATGTTTTCAAGAGTGCGCTATAAATCAATGCAACACCACCAAACTCCTGAAATTCTTAGAATGCCCTTGCAGGTATTTTATTACAATGACCATTCACAGTTGCTCTTGTAGTGTCAGTTTCATGTAAAGTATGATTGCCTTTATTTTATGCTTTTAACCATTTTTTGTCCCTTTTTCTAAGGAATTATGCCTTCACACAAAACTTCTAGCACCGCCTAACACTGCCATTGCTGACTTTCTGGCCAAGGCAATGGAACCCCCTCCTTTCATGGTTACTCGAAATGCAGTTCAACTGTTGAAGGTATTGACCCACTTTCAGCAAGCTGATTAAAATTTAGATTGCGAATGTTTGAACTCTGTCCTACTAACCCTGTGATTTTATTTTGCAGACTATTGATGCTCTTGACCCATGGGAGGATTTGACTGAGCTTGGACATCATCTTTTAGACTTGCCTGTTGAGCCCCGTCTTGGGAAGATGCTATTGCATGCTGTCGTCTTAAAATGTTTAGATCCAGTTCTTACCATTGTGTGCACTCTAGCTTACAAGTTAGTATTATTGCCATAATTTTTTTTTCCTTTGTTGTGCTTCAGACATTATTAAATTTTTGTGATCCCATTATCTTGCTGACTGAATAATTCATTGACTGTATTCTGGATTTATTTTCTTCAGAGATCCATTTGTTCTTCCAACTCAACCTAGTTTGAGAAATGCTGCACGATTATCTCGCAAGAACTTTTCTGCAGGAACATTTAGTGATCATATGGCCATGTTAAGAGCTTTTCAGGTTTGTGTTTCATTTTTAGTTCGAAGAATGATTTTTTTTTGCTTCCAGGATATTTAAAACAATTTCTTTTTTTAGGCATGGCAGCTATCGCGCTCTAGTGGTCGTGAGGCAGGATTTTGCCAAAAAAATTTTATATCGTCGGCTACAATGGAACAAGTTATGAGCCTTCGAGCGCAATTACTTGGACAATTACGTGCTTCTGGCTTTGTGCGTGCTAAGGGGGGAGGTGATATCCGAGACTTGAACAGTCATGCTGAGAACTGGGCTGTAGTCAAGGCAGCCCTAACTGCTGGGTTCTATCCAAATATAGCTCGAGTTGATCGAGAAGCTATGCAGCTCCGCACAATGCAAGTCTATGCATACTCTTTCCTTTTTTTGTTTTTACTGTTACACACATATTTGCTGACTCGGTTATTAAATTTCAGGAAAGAATCCATGGTAGCTATTCATCCATCCTCAACCTTGCGTGATGCTGATCCCAGAGATGGAAAGATTCCAGAAAGGCTACCAACTGATTGGGTAGTCTTTGAAGAAATGAGCCGTGCTGGAAAACTTTGCCAAATCCGCATGTGTACCGTTATTTCTCCTATCACAGTAGCCTTGTTTGCTGGATCCATGCGTCTGTCCTCTGATGCATTATCTTCTTCAGAAAGTAAGCGATGTCCATTTATGTGAATTTTATATACGGCTCTTCTGAGTTAATGTGCCATTTTTGTACTTTTGGCAGCAGATGCCGGAAACTTAAGCCAGTGTCAGAGTGATTCAGGATGTGAAGAACAAGGGGATGCAAATAACAGCATGCTAAAGCTTGACGATTGGATCAACTTTTGTGTCGATGGAGAAGCAGCTCATTTTGCATTTCAGCTTCGTCAGAAGTGGAATGCAACTTTTCTTCGCCGTATGCGCAGTCCATCTAAAACATGGAACCCTGTAAGTCCTGAAAGTCATACTGCGTACTTGTTTATTTTTGTATGTTCTGTATTTGCTTTAAATTTGAAAATTGGTGTCATGATCTCTTTTAGACAGATGATGCTGTGGTCCAGGCAGTTGTCCAGATTCTTTCATCTGAAGAAAAGCAGTTGGGCTTACACCAGCCTGAAGGAATTGGTCAACGTCCCAGGCCTGTTAATATTGACTTCTGTTCTTCTGGAAGTCAGACTACAGGTATACTTTGTGATATGGTTTAACTTCTCTAACAGTTGCTTCTACTTTGAATACACTTACATCTGAATGATTATATTTCATTCATATTTTGTAGTTGTTCGCCGGCGTCAAGATGTAAATGATGATTCTGCTTCTTCTGAAAATTCTACCAAGAGCCTGCCCTATTCCCGCAGTTCTCATAATGTTGGTACCAGGCAAGAATCTGAAAGTGGTATGTGTTCAGTAAATTAGGATTTTTATAGTCTTGTAATATGCATTCCTGTTTACTATACCAACATCTTTACTTTTTGTGTGTGTGCTTCTAACGAACAGGTTGTAGCCGAAGGTCCCTTGACGATAATTCTTTCCAGCTGCAAGAGTTGTCTCTCTTGGATAAGGAACAAATTAGCAATGGTAATAAAAACGAAAGTTTAGAGACTTGTGAATTGTTGTCAGTGAAAAGTCGTTCTTTTAATGTGTTCTTCTGTCACTTGCTTTGTAAAGCAAGTTCTAGGTACTTCATCATAAAAGCAGGAACGCCCAAAGCCATTGCGGCATCTTTGATCCGAAATGTGTGGGCATTCACTTCTAACACAGAAAGAAAGCTGCTCTCTGCATTTCATGTATGTATTTGAAACCATGAATAACTTAATTCTTAACTGTGATTAAATATTAGATTGACTTGATCACAAGAAATTGACAGCACGTAGTTCAGTTTTTACTACACATCTTGAGATTACAATTTTAAGATCAGAAAAGTTCTTTCTTAAAATAAGCCTTGACCCTACATTTGTTGGCCATATCTTAGTATTTTTTCAAGTATATTCCATCCATTTCTTTTACTTTTTGCTATGCGCCTCATCCCTCATATGCCCCCTGCCCAACATACATCCCCAAAAAAAATTTTCATTAAGGACTTGAAAGGTGTGAGGTCCTATGATGAACTTGAAAGTAGTAGTCAAGAGATCAATGAGGTCTCTGTTGGAAAATTTTCCCAGTTTAGGAATTATTTAAATTTTTCAATCTGTTTGCTGCTACTTAAGTCACATTGCTTCATATTCATACAATGTACCAAAGGAAAAGCTCGGTATTTTCTAATTATAATATTTTACGTTAATTTCAGGATGGATTTGAAGTTATGCTTATTTTTAGCATACAAGGTAGTGGAAGTTTCCAGGGCTTGGCAAACTTGATTAGTGACCAGCCAGCACCTCGTTGCTCAGATCTTGCTGGACACAACCTTGGATGCCCTTTGCCCATCAAGTGGATCGAGTATGCTGATATTCCCTTCCAAGCTACACGCAGTCTCCTGAATCCTTATAATGAAAACCGTTCTGTGCAGACTAGCAGAGATGGACAGGTTTGCTTTGGTCTCCAAATTTCTGAATTGATATTATTACTTTCTGGTGATTCCAATTAGTCAGTCTTCTCTTCTTTTTTTTTTTTTCTTTTTTATAGGAATTGGAACCTACTGTTGCTCTTCAACTTTGCAGCTTGTGGGGAAAAGCTTCATGTAATAATCTTCAGCATCATCAGTTCCCATTACAAAATCGAAATAGGAGTACACATGGTATATTAGACAGTGCACAATCCTATTATCAGATCCAAGGCAGAGGAAGGCCTATTCGTCGTGGTTATCTCGGTAGCAACAGCTTGTCATCAAATGGATTCGGCCAGCGTGCTGGTGATCAGGATAGTTTTAATCGGTCTATTAACCATCCTCACTAACTATGTAAGTTATAATGCCAATGTACTTCTGGACAACACTAGGGACTAAAATTTTTATTTTATTACATTTTTGCATTGTAAACAAAGTACCGTATCTCATTGCGAAATGTAATAATCACAAGCAAAGAACAACAATTCATACTAGTTTTGTTAACTGTAACAAGAAATGTTCCTCTGTTCATCTCATTTGAACATTCTACTTAAAACTACCTTATTCATTTGTACGGAAACAAACTTAGAATAACTAAAAGACATGATGTCTGAGATTACTGTAGGATAAGTTTTTGTTGTTATTGGTTTGCTTATTGAGTTTGATGGCTTCTCTTTCATTGATTGTATACTACAATTTGTATTCTGTCGGCATGGTATGGTATTATGAAATTAAATATTATGCTGTGTCAAATAGATGTCATACTTTTTCTGCCTGAATGAAGTAAATGTTAAGTTTTATGATATTTTGTTTTGTGATATATTTTATTGTTGATTCATCATGACTAATGCTGTAATGTAATGTAATAATGTAATTGCTTAAAGCATACCTTTTCAAACCACTCGAGTTTCAACTTACAACGAAAAAGTAGATGTACAATGTACTTCTTGCCAGTTATTGTTGCCTTTTTTCTTCTTTTTTTGTTGCTTTTTTCTGCAGAGTTGTGTGTTTTGTGTCGTTCATATAGCATCTGCAGCATTGATGTAAACCCATATTTTAGAACAGTTTGAGCCCAGTGCTCTTATCTCTTAATTTATACCTCCACCCACAATCCACAAAATGTACATTGTCGTAGCGCTCTCTCTGTTTTTGTGTTTCTATGATTATAGAGTTGTATTATTCTATATATAATTCTTTATCGATTTACTGTATTATGAGACTTTAATGACTATCTTCGGTTTCCACTACTCTTTATGTTTCTTTAAATAAGGTAAAGTACATTCAGAGTCAGGACATTGTGTTTGGTAGAGTCACAAATTCACTTTATTGAAATTTCTTTTCCATTTTGCCAGTTTGTCTTGTCTATGTTGTGTAGAATTATCAGTCAGCTGCTACAATGTGCTTTTTCTTTCTCTTTCTGTAATGCTGCTGCATATTAAAAGCGGCATCTCAAATTCTTCTCCATTTTTTAGCTGATGTTCTTTTATCCTTTGATTGTGATTTTTTATTATTATATTATTGGGTGTGTTTATCTCCGCCTTAACACATTGAGTGCGGCGTGGCCGTATAGAGGTCACGCCCTGGGTTAAAAGGTGGTGCATTCCCAGGGCCGCACTCAATGTGTTAATGAATTAATAAAAATGACTTAAGTGCTATGGAACAAATTTTTTACTTGTAATATTTAAAGGTATAAGCTTTCATGAAGTATACCTTCCCGTGTTTAGAATGTATTCTAGATATTGTTTACTAGGAAATTTAAATATTGACATTGTCTCTGAAAATTTCTTTGTTGTCTTGGCTTTTGCTGTGTGATGTACACATTTTATCCTTGTCTCAAATGTGATAATAAGGTTAAGTATTGTACTTTCATACTTCTCACGAGACTGTCTTAGTTGTTAATAGTTCATATCTTTATTTTTGTGGTAAGCGTGCATTCCATCATTTTATACATAGTGTTCACATCACTTTCTGTAATAAAAAATACTTTGTAATTGATCAAACACATTTATGTTAACTATAAAGCACTTTGTAACTCTTCTTTTCCACTTCTGTTGTGTTCTTCCCAAGCCTTCATTGAACATCAGCATATGTCAGGAAAAGTGTGTCAAATTTCTCTCTTAAATTTTGTTGATCTGTCGATTTCTTATGTCATTTGAATTGTTTAATTTGTATATCCATCAGTCTTGTTTATCTATCTCCTCACTTTCTGTCCCATTTTCATACTATGCTGCTTACGTATGAATTGTTGCTTAAAAGTGTGTCAAATTTCTTTCTTAAATTTTGTTGATCCGTCGATTTCTTATGTCATTTGAATTGTTTAATTTGTATATCCATCAGTCTTGTTCATCTTTCTCCTCACTTTCTGTCCCATTTTCATACTATGCTCCTTACGTATGAATTGTTGTTTCAGGGTAGAAAAATTATGTGCATTAATGATATTTGCCTTTTATTACCTTTTTTGTTTGTGTGTTTGTTTGTAAACTGGCTGGTTAAATTTGCATAGAGTTATGCACTATGAAATCATCATGTTGGCTAGCATACTGTGTAATGTTCTAAAACAAAAGTTTCAAATTTTTAGAAACTGTTTAAGGTGTTTTCTCAAAATAATAACTACTGTAAATGATTATGAAAAATTATTTTCTCTGCATACCAACAATTACTTGAACCAAAGTGATTTACATGTAATGTAATATGAGGTGCGTTAGTATGTGCTCCTCCAACTCAACTGAGTTTACAACAATGCCATGCAGCGTTGGGGTTGATTACCAAAATTATTACATTATTTCTCATTTTACCATATTGGTCTAATCTTGAGAAAGTGCTCTTGTAACTGGCTGTAGGAAAATAATCTGTGCACTACTTCAATAGAATTTTCTTGAACTGAGTATGGTCTTTTATTTCTTTCATTGATTTCTCAAACAGAACATTTTACATGAAGTAGGTCTGCTTTTCAGAACATCTGATATTCAGAATCAATTCAAGAAGAAGTACTAATTCTTTGTGAGTTAAAAACTTCAACACAATTAAGAAGACCACTGAAACTGGTAAAAAGTCGGAACGCCCCGATGTTCCTAAAAAGTTATTTCATCTCATTATTTGAAGATCTCGCTTGCGATGTACACCGGGGGCCTGTAAAGACGGCCCTGTGGCCACAACTCGAACCTGTTAAAACAGCGTACGTAGATTCGACTATGGCAGTCTCAGATGTGACTGTAGTGCTGTCAAGTAAAACTGTCCTGAGTCCATCTGAAACTTATGGCTCAGTTACATAGGGAAAGGGGGGGGGGGGGGGGGGG
>CABIKL010001230.1:0-16317 GCA_902196195.1 Aptinothrips rufus | reverse complement strand
TAAGAACAGCCAGCGACATGTGTTAGAGAATCCGCTCATACGACATTAGGACTTTAGGGCGTAGAAATAAGCATAGAGAAGTGAGTCACCGAAGTAAAAGAACGAGTCCTATCATAACACCGCTGAAGGTGGTGTTCCCTGACAGTCTTGTTTTTTTACCCCTTGTTTCTGGATTGAGTTGCCCCAGATTCTGGGTTTTAGTTTTTACGTGAAGTCTCGACTATAAACCGATAATATAATTTAAATAATAAAATAAAAAGTAATGGTTTATTTTTCATACATGCATTTGGCCCAGTGTGTTAATTTGTTTCATTTCTTTCTATATTAGAGTCGGAAGAGGAAGCCCAAGGGCGGGAGCTCCAAGGCGGCTGATGTCTCCTCTGGCAGCGCCGCGGCGGTGTCCAGGGCCTCCCTGATCACTCAGCACACCTCCCCAGTGTCCGTGAAGCACGAGCAGCCGTCTGGTGAGTAGCCCTGCAACACAGTCAGCAGTCTGAGCAGAGCAGAGCAGAGCGGCTGGCCCGCAGCACACAGGTGCTCGGCGGGTCAGTCTAGCTCGCCTTGCGGTCTAGCCGAGCACCCAAGGCCTGATAAATCGCACGGGGCAGCCGTAAGCCGTGCTGCTCTCCCTCTCTCCCGCTCTCTTCTCCTCCTGTCTCTCTCTCCTGTCTCTCTCTCTGTCTCTCTCCTGTCTCCTCTCTCCTCTTCTCTCCCCTGTCTCCTCTCTTCGCTCTCCTCTCCTCTCTCTCCTCTCCCCTCTTTCCTCTCCTCTCTCCCCTCTCCCCTGTCCGCTCGCCTCTCTCCTCTTCTCTCCCCTGTCTCCTCTCTTCGCTCTCCGCTCTCCGCTCTCCTCTCCTCTCCCCCCTCTCCTCTCCTCTCCTCTCTCTCCTCTCTCGCCTCTCTCCTCTTTCCTCTCTCCTCTCCTCTCTCCCCTCTTTCCTGTCCGCTCTCCTCTCTCCTCGCGACCCTAACGCGTGTCCTCGTGTTGCAGCCGACGCCTACACCGCCCACCACCTGATGAGCAGCGCTGCCACCAGCCTGGCCAACTCCCTGTCCCTGGCCACCACCCTGGCCAACAGCAGCAGCATCGCCTACTCCAGTCTGTTCGCGCAGCCCCACCAGCACCACCAGCCGGCCCACCAGCAGGCCCACCAGCAGGCCCACCAGCAGGCCCACCAGCACAGCCAGCGGGGACTAGTGTCCAGCCCCACCAGCTACCACCACCACTACTCGCAGGGACACGAGGGACACTTCGACGCGCTGCCCGGCCAGGGCCAGTGGAGCCAAGCGGGGTCCCTGACGCACAGCCCGGGGGTCTCGCCTAAGATGGAGTGCCCCTCGCCGCCTGCCGAGCACCACCACTCGCACCACCGCGCCAACGACGACCTGTCCCCGCACATCCACAGTGTCAGCAAGCAGCTGCACAACAACAATAATAACAACACCAGTAATAACAACAATAACAGCAAGGTGCTCATGATGGACGGTAGCAGCATAGTGGACAGACCGTCCGTCGTATCGTCGCTGTCATCGTGAGACTGGACTTGACTGGAACAGCGAAAATCCGGGATTGAAGGCCAGTCTATACAACAATATCATTGAAATATGTGTAAAATTAGTCCTTTTTTGCGATGTACTTATTCCGAAAAATCAGACGACTTTCAATTACTAAGAACAGTGACTGAATGGCTGCAACGAAGATGTGTGCACGGACTGGAGGCTGTGAGCTACCCCTCGGGTGAGAGTGAGAGGGCACATTGGTTGGACTGGACTGTCTCGCCCCGAAATTAGATAGTAATTCTCCGAACAATAAGTTACATGCCATCGTCACGTTAATTCTCGAACGCATGGTGGCGCAGAAAAGAAAGGGGGAAGTGGCGCAAGGGGCGTCAGTGCGAGCTAGTGTTGGTTGGCAGATTGACTTGGAGTTTGACTTTAATTTTAGATCTCCCTCGTGCGCCACTTCCCAAGTAACTAGATTATAATCTGTTTTTATATTTAGTAACTCAACGTGTTAGCTTCGATTTGCATCCATACTTATCATTCCAATAAGTGTACATATCTTGTAATTGTTAGTCGAAAAATATCCATTACAGGAATCAGTCTTACCCATACCACCTCTCAGGTGTTTGCTGCTCAAAGTCATACTCTCTCAATTCTGGGGATTTCTTCTTACTTTAAAAGCTGAAAAACCAAAGACATAATACCAAATGCCCCCATATTTTTCTAGTGATGGCATGTGGTATAGAAACTGGGCTTGTATTAATTTTATAAAGGGACAACAAGCCGAAAATTTTTGTAAGCTTCAATTTTGTAAATAACTCAATTTCAGAAAGATTTGATCTCTATTCTAATTTTAATATTTTAGCTTTTTTAATAAAAAATATTTTTCTTTGCCTAGTAGCCACTATCCTGGCTTGTGATTTTAGTAAATGAAATAATAATTCATCACAGGCTTAAGTTTTGATTTGTGAGTGATTTTCTGTTATTTTTGTAGTGATCATAGTGTGAAATTTAATGAAGTTGAATTGATGGTAGACATGTGAGCTTAGACTAGTAAACCTGGCCCAGGAATTAATGTATTGTCACTTTCCTTGGGCTTTTTGAGTGTTTTCGAGTCATCTGTAGGAATATTTATATTAATTTCATTTCTGTCATATGAAACAAGAACATGTTTTCATCTTTCATAAATATCTGTTCGATTATCATAATTTTGTAAATAATGTTGCATTCTGTGAATAATCATTTAATGTCAGTGTAAAGTAAGTATTTTATGTAAAGTTTTGTTTTTGCCAGAATTTTGTTGTTGTTCAAGTCATATTGTCATGTTTCGAGCTGCCAATAATCATAAAGATGAATCAGTTCTACTATGGGAACTTTTCCCAAAGGCAACATCAACTTCTGCATTTAGATCATGATCTTACTTCATGAAGGCTTCGTTGCTCTGTGCCCCTGTCTCCTGTTATCTAGTTTTTGATCAATATGCAGTAGATAATGCACAATTGTAAGAACTTGTTATATCTTTTTAATTCTCAAATGATCTGCCTATTTTTTTAGTAAAACTGTACATATAAAAGTTACAAATATATGATTTATAAATTTATACTTTTACATCTATATGTTGTCGTGATCGACGTAATTTCTTGATGCTGTCGAGATTCCATCACAGATCTTACATTCTAAATAAATTTAGCTTACTTGAAGACAGTTTATTTCAACCAATCCTTATCTTGAACCTCCCAGCGCACACACGCACAGTGATAACGGACCATCGAATGGATGTCGAGACGATCAGAAAGCCATCGACGGTCGATTCGACGGGAGTATAGATGAAATTTCTGTAATATTATTCGAGTGCTTTTGAGTTACATTCAGGCAAAATCTTGTCGCGCTGTATTAATTATTGTTGATGATATTTGAGCCAATTTTTGAACACGTCGAATCGATCACCTCGTCTCGTCCCTTATTGTCTCGCACAACATTCGCACAAATGCGTGTTTGCGGCGGAACCCTCGAAAGTTAATTTCAAAGTGCAGAGGCAATGTGTCACCCTCCACGCACCCACTAACTGCCTTCAAATAAGGCGCGTTCAACAACTGCTAAGCAGCACTGGTTCGCGCAGTCGCCGTGTTTGTGTTGTGACGAGCTCGTACAGCAGCGGCGGTAAAATCGGACGCGTAGCTCGACGCGTAGGCTGCTGGGTCCAGGCTTCTCTGATGTGTTATCCGTGGTATTACCTCACGAAATGATTCGAGTGATCGCAGAAATGGGTGACGACAACTTGGAGCCTGTAAGTATTGTGCATCGTGAGGATATTGTTTTGTTTGTTTACTTTGTGATGAATCTGAGACGCTAGCGGCCGGCGGGCACCTTGGCCGGCACTGTTGAGAAACAAAGTTATCATTTCAATACAAATTTCAATTTCTATGTACTAGAATTGACTGCTTCATCTATGTCGTGGCAGGGTTGACAGATTAAATTTTCATTAGGAATTAGTTGGTCGTTGCTGATAAATGCTCCAGAAAAGGGTATTCCAATGACTGTCTGAACCGGAAGGCGAAGAACAAGGCGAAGTACATAAACGAGGGCGAGAGGCGAGGCGGTTGTGTAACCGCTTCCTATCCGCCGCCTCGCCGCCCTCACCCCCGTTATGTACCTCGCCTTGTTCTTCGCCTTCCGGTTCAGACAGTCGTTGGAATAGCCTATTGACTTGACGGTTTGGTTAGGTTAGTTGCCTAGGCTGCCACTCCATGTCTAGTACTACTCCACGGGGTTTCTGGCCTTTTTATTTCGTTTTCCTCATGAGAAAATCAGCAGATGGATTCTTGTTTTATGGTTCAAAGTCTCACAGAGCTAATTGCTACTTAAAGTTAAAAAGTATGCTGGGCTGGACCGGTCGCCTACTCGCCCTTATCTCCGCGTCTGGTCGATAGACCATATTTCTCATTTGCATTCGTAAGGATTAGTAAATCAAAGATTTTTCGTCATTTAAATGTCTTCAATCGAACGATAAATAAATTGCACGGTTATATGTACAACTTTGTCGTCGTTGTTATGTCGGAGCAGTGGGATGGCTGTGAAGAACTTGAGATTTCTCCTGGTGAACAGTCCAACACCTATACGGAGGAGTGTGTTGTGTTGCTTATCTTCACGGCGCTGTCACAGAGATCAGCGTCGATACCCCGCGTGCTGTGTGTCCGCACGCGGGGTATCATCAAGCTGATCCTGCGGCAAGGATTTGCATCATCACTGCTGCAAAACAGTATATTATAACTTGAAAGTAATTAGCCGTTAAGTAGGTGAATTTCTCGTTTCGCTGTTTGGTGTGTTAAAATGAGAGCGAGCAGTCGGATTTGAGTCTTAACCTACCTTCGCATGTTTATATTAAATGTGTACGGGATCGTACTTCCCGCGTAACGATAAAACATTCCGTCGCAAGTTCTGCTGCAGATAAGATAGACTTGCATCGCTATTCTCTCAGCCATTTTTCCTTTGTCTCTTCCTCGGCACTAAAGAAATATTATCAAATGAGTGTTGACAAAAATTATCACATTTTATCGAGCGCGTGCCGGCCAGATTACCTGACGCCGGTGGCAGTCTGCCCCCTACGCGGTATCAACGACACGCTTATCGAAATTTCTGAGGCTGGGTCCGTTAGTTAAGATAGGGGTCGGTTATCTGCGACTAAGATGTGATGCAGCCGATGTTCTATTCCACGTTGAGGTGGGTCGTGCAGCGGGGATGCTGACCAGTTTTGCGAACGCGGGGTAACGACCTCGCAAGTCGAACGAGCAGAAAGCCGAGAAACAAAAGAAAAGCAGTCAGCATATATGATGCAGTCAACAGCAGGCCGTCATAAGATTTAAGGACCGATCTGAAATGACTTCATGCTCGTTCTTATGTCTTTAAACTAAACCCCGCTGTCGTCACATGGCACTTAACCTTACCTCCCTATGCTTTTAGATAGGCCGCTGACGTCGCATGTGCAAGCGCCTAATTAGCTTCTTCACTTTAGCGAACAGGGTTGCCACATATGTCAGGGAGGCCAGGAAAATCAGGGAAATAAATGTCAGGGCACTTCACGTCATGTCAGGGAAAGTTCTCCACGAAAGCTCTCCACCCCCGCCCGCCCTTTTTTTTTCCTCCCTCTCTCTTGAGTGGTTGTGTCGGAAACTTAAACGCGGGTCGCGCACAGCAAAACCTACTCCGTACAATATTCTGAAAATTTGCCGTTTTATTCGAGAACTTAACGTGGCATCGTTTTCCTCGGGGCTTCTTCCGGTGGGCGAGTCAAACGTGTGGAGGAAACGCACGCCCCAGCGGTCTGGTGGTGACGTAACCAGCTGCAAGTCTGACGCGCGTAGTGTCCATCGACGTTAACATGTGGGGATTCATGGTTCCATTGTTCTGACAGTGGAACAAACATTAACGTCCCTTGTTCTACGTGGAACAACACTAATAACACGGCAATCTAAGTGTTCTGGAACAAACGTCAACGTCCCTTGTTCTACGTGGAACAACACTAATAACTCGGCAATCTAAGTGTTTTGACAGTGGTCACTTGTTCTACGTGAAGCAACACTAATAAGTCGATAGTAAAAAAATCAAAAAAATCGACAGTATGGTTTTATTAGATCATGCGTTTAGCCCAGCGCGGGCAAATCGGATTTTGTCTGCACCTCCATACCAATCAGACTGTCGAGTGTTTCTGCTTTGGAACAATAATCATGTCGACCATTTAGACAGGGAACAAAGCTAATAATGCCTTCACAACATTCTCATCTAAGACGAATGACGACAACATCTTCTCAGTTCGTCATTTGCAACGATAGGTTCGTCACGTGTGTGCCTATAAGTTCATGCGAACTATTTCTATTTTTGACGACAGTGTTATCACGAGACTGGTGACATTTCTGTATTAAGAATCAGCAGTAAAATTGTCGTGAAAACGACAAAACTTTTTCAAAGAGTACTATTGCAACCAAACAGCAAGAATGGCGAAGGAAATTGTTTTTATTTATTGATGTTTCTATGACTCTGCCGCACTGACTGGCCAAAGGAGAAGTGCTCCTCTTTTCAGCCCCTCTTCTTCAAATCATTCATTGAGATCAGATCCTTTCGAGTTTAGCAATCTGAGCCGGCATTGGGTTCTATTCAAACTTCGTTTCAATGAGGATCCAAGGTATTTCCCTTCTCTACTTTCCACGCGTGTTGGAGTCTTGTCACAAGACGCTACGGTGTGAAGCGACGCGAGGTGGGGTGAGGCAGGGTGATGCGGAGTAAGGTGGGGTGGGGCGAGGCGGGGTGATGCGGGGTAAGGTGGGGTGGGGCGAGGTGGGGTGAGGCGGGGTGAGGTGGGGTTGGGCGAGGTGGGGTGGGGTGGGGCGAGGTGGGGGAATGGTTTGGTGCGGAGCGTTGCGCTGCGCCCAGCCCAACCTTTGGTCCCGATAAGCCGTGTGCTTGCTCCTCGCTGTTGCACCCCAGCCGGGTCTTATCAGCGGCTGGGCTGGGCTGGGCTACCCAGGCAGAGCGGCTCACATACCGCCCCGCGCCCCGCCCCGCCCCGGTCTACTCAGCCGGTCCGGCGCAGCGTATTTGCACAGAGACGTTGCCGTGGAAACGAGGCCGTCGTGTCAGGCGGGGTTTGGGCAGCAGCTCGAGCTGGCCGGGGAGCGCGGCTGCGACCCACGGTCACATCGGCCACCTGCTGGTGGCCTCCGGGTTGAGCCCCGGGCCGGGCCCCGTCGGAGCCACACCGGGCTGATAACGAACCATGATAAGCTAAGCCACTTGGCCCGGCGGCCAGGGCCAGGTCCGCGAGGAGACCGCGCATGTCGTCGCCCCGCGTCCCGCCCCGTGCTCCGTCCCGCACCCCGCCCCGCGCCGCACCCCGCGCCCTGCCCCACGCCCCACCCCGCACCCCGCCCCGCGCCCCGCGTAGCTACCCCGCCCCGCCCCGCGCCCTGCTCCGCGCCCCACCCCGCGCCCAACCCCGCGCCCAACCCCGCGCCCCGCCCCGCACCCCACCCCGTACCCCGCGTGGGCTAGCTCCCCCGCACCGCACCCCGACCCCGGCCTCTGTACCGCCTCACCTCTCGCCTCGCGCCGCTTGACATTCAAGCAGTTTGAAATCCATGGCTGGAGTCGTAGTAGATAACAAGGCCTTCGGCCTCGTCGATAGAGTCTGAGCCACCACTCCCCACCTCACCTCACCCCGCCCTGCCCCGCCCCGCCCCATCCCGCTCGGCGCTCCCAGCTGGACTCCACCACACCGTGAATTGCACTAGTTGCTCAGATGAGATGAGAGAACACAAGCGCGCTTCATGAAGTGTTACTTTCACTGTAAAATGAGGAAGAGATGACTCACCTCAGATTTGACTTGAAGAAAACGTAAACGCACTAGTATAGTTAAAATGCATCGGGCGGCTAAGTTTTGACTGTTTCGATTTGTGAGCGGGATTGGACGGCTAGAAAGAAACGATGAATGGCGAAATAATGTGGTGGTTATGAACCACAACCCTTCACCACGTTTCGAAACTGAAGCCTGAACCGCACCTTTGAGAAATTTACGATCCTTTCTTCAGCTCATGAGCGCACCCAACGCTAAGCCAACTGATCCTCCCCCACATCACGGCGAGCCGCCATTTTGGTTGCAGACGACGCGTCGGGGAGCGTTCTGTTTGCTCAGAGCGACAGCAGCGCTCGCAGCGGCAGCCTACATAAGCTCCGCACACCTAGCGCCTGCGTCCACCGTCTTTTTACATAGAGCGTCATCCACATTTCAGTGATTTCCCGGAGCCTTGTGGGTTTGTGCGTTGATTGCCGAGGAGGAAAAAGTGCTGTCGTGGAGATTGGATTTCCCTGCGCAAGGTAGGTTGCCTGCGTTACGAACGCTGACATAACACGCGTCGCGTCTATTGTTTAGGCTGTCACTTCGCTAGTCAGTTGTTGTCAACGAAGAGTTTCGCGGTACTTCACGCGCGGCAAACACAACAAGTTCATCGATCTGCCTCTTCTTGATTTCCTGTCGTGAAAATATCGGTCTCGAAAGGGCCACTCGGCACGCGGCCGAGAAGAGGGCCGCGTCTGCTGATTTAGGTCTGAATGATTCCTTGCTCGAGAACTCAGTGTCACTGTCCACGACCCACCTTGTGTTGTTTTCCTGTGATGATAATCCATATACCGTGTGGTGGCAAAGTCGATGTCACTCGGTCGCACAGTGCCGGCCGTGTCCGCGACCAGCCCGGCGCCATGCAACTCGTCCAGGGGCGTACCGGGGCGGGGCGGGGCGCGGTGTGGTCCGGGGGAGTGCTGCTCACGGGGCTGCCCCGCACGCACTCGCGCACCGGCTCGCTCAGCTCCGGCCGGCTGCGTTGCACAAATCAAACTAAAGATACCAGCATCAGATATTTCCTACCAGGGCTTCCTAGACGACAGAAATATCTGGTGTAAAAGGCAAATCTTATCATAGTACCCCGTAGCGTGGCGGGGCGGGGCGGGGCGGGGCGGGCTGCACGGCGTGTATCGCTCTCCTGTGTGCGCTGCGAGCTGGCCGTGCTCAGCCAGCCAGCCAGCCCTGCCAGCCCGGCCCAGCCCAGCGGTCCAGATAAAAGACATGCCGCCCCTGTGTGCCGTCCCTGGCGTTCCTTGACTTGCATTTGCCGAGCGAGGCGCAGAGCTGTCCGCTTCAAACAGCAGAAAGCGCGTCGAGGGGTTGGGCTGCAGTGCTTGGGCTCCGAGCCGAGCGCCGGCCACTCGGCGGGTAGGCCGCCCGCTGCGGCCGCGCGTGGCGGGGTTGCCTACCTTCCAGTCGCCTTGACCGCTGCCAGCCTGCCCGCTCCACTGCCTGGGGAGGGGAGCCCGCGTGTCATCTCAACTCATTGCGCGTTCGCCATCAGAAGACAGCGGGTTCAATATGTAGTTCTCATTTCCCTGGATGGGAAGTCGTGTAGCCTTGTGTCGAGTGCACGCCCACTCGAAAGTAATTGGAAGTGTCCCAACCTTCGCTTTGCATCGCTGCCCCTCCTTGTTCCTTATGTCGTCTTCACCAAAAGGTATCGAGAGAGTATTCCCGCAGTTGTGACGCTTTCGACACGTGCGAAGTGAGTGGAAACTGTCTTCATTTTTTTTTCCCCCTGTGTGCCACTTCACTTCACGGCGGCGAACAAACAAGAGCGAGGAGAGGAATACTGGCCGTCGGTCAGCGGACAGACAATCAATCACATTGCTCCCCTTACCTTCGCGTCCCTTCCCCTCTCACCCCCTCGCTTCCCACCGCTCCCTCCGCAACACTGCTTCCCTTCCCCCCCCCCTTCCCCCCATACCGCACTACCACACCTTTGCTTCCCCTGTTATCTCGCTTGATAAGAGATGATTTCTGATTGGCTGCCGCCGCTGTATGCGCTTTGCAAACATGGCCGCCCCACCTTCCTTCCGCGCCACCCCGCCCCGCCCCACCCCGCCCCGCCCCGCCGAGCCCTCTCTTTATTTCTGTCGCTATGTCTTGTGCGTCACCCCTGAGCCCGGGGCTCCGTTTCCCCTCTTGCAAACTGGCGGTGTTCTTACTGTGTAGTACCGGGAAGAATGAAGTTCATACTTTACAGCGCCGCGCACCAACCAGGATGCAATCTCTCGGCGACGCGGTGGGGCGGGGCGGGGCGGGGCGGGGCGGGGTGGGGCGGGGCGGCGTGGCCCGAGCCCTACCCAGTGCGCGCTGTTTGTCAGCCTCTTGAGAACGCAATTAGTTTCTCAGCTCGGCCCCTCGTGATCATACCGCTGCGTCCCCCGCCCCCGCCTCCACCCCGCCCCCGCCCCGCCCCGCTCCCGCAGCCCCGTGGTCCCCGGCGGCCTCTTTGCCTTATTGAGCCGCACCGGGGCGAGGCGGGGCCGAGCGGCACCTGGCTTATCGGTCTGGCCGTCGCTTTCGCAGGATAAAGGCTGGATGGAAATGTGCGAGGAAACAACGGGCACCAGGACCAAACTCTGAACCGCCAGCCGTATTAGTACGTTGGCAGATAGCGAAGTCACGGCGGGGAGGAACCTGCAAGTCTGTCTCTGGTCACTGATAGAAATAAAAACAACAGGAATTTCACTGAAAAATCTGGCCAACAACTTGCTTGGCGACCGTTCAGGACCAAGGAAGGCACGGAACTCAATCCGTGCCTCCGTTCCATGGTCTTTTGCTTACTTTTTATTATTATTTTTATGGACTGTACGGAAAATTGAAACGTAAGTTCCGTATAGCATCCGTATATATATCATCCGTATATATCTTTCCTTACATTTTTCTTTTTAGAAAGTTTGAATTTCGTATGTGTATCTTGTTAGCTGCAGCCGCGAATGCAATCCATCGCGAGCTTCATCCCTTTTTTTAAGCGATTGGACGACAAGACGCTGTGGACTTCCCTCGTTGCCTCTCGGAAAGCTGACCGCGCAAGGTACTCTTTATCACCACAGCCTAATGGGTTCCTGTTGGGTCTGTCAATACAATATCAACTCCGAAAACATACCGGTAGGGAACAGCTGATCAATCTGATAAACGTTCCCTTTAAGTATGTAAATTGAAAGCGGCTGATTTTCGAAGAAAATATTATTTAAACCTATTTTTATTTCTATCTTTACGATACAAGCAAGGAAAAGCATAACTTTACGATTCTCAAACCAGCAAAACTTCTTGTACCGTGAGAATTAAGAACGAATTATTTCGTGAAAAGATCTTATATTCATTTCAAGAGATGGATGATTCCTTTCGACATTCACGGGGTCTGTTCTCGTCTGTCCTTGAAATAACCATTTCATTCCTGGGGAAGCAAGACAATGTTTTTACCGCGAGAAGGAGAAATCGGCCTCTTTGATGGTCATTTAAAAAATTATGATTATTATCCACCGTCCTTTGAAGCGAGTAATTTTCGATTAGGTGACCTGAATCGCCATAATTTTCCGCGGGAAAAGAAGAAGAGCCATTAAAGAAATACTCAATTTTCATTACCAGTAATTTTGAATGGTAATGACCATAATTTCAAAATAGCGCGCTATATCTCCCTTAGCGGGGTTCTCTACCTCGGTGACTTGGGTCGCCGTATCGGCAAGGCCGTCTGGAGCAGACCAAAATATTTTGAATGGGATAAGATACAGTGGTAATAGATTATAGGTTCGTATCTGCATACGTTGTATCTTAACAGATAAGTCTCGAATTGCAGTTGTAGATATGCCTGAACTTATCACTTATCGTTTGAGATACCAGTGGGTCTGTGTGCAGCTTCTGCATCCTTAAGGGCAGATAATCAGTAGGCAGTGCGAAGGACACGGGAAGGGCCGTGAACAGCTGGAGCGCATCTGCCCGCTTTTGCACTTCTTCCCAAGCAGAACAGGGTGGTCAACGGGACGCAGCTTGACGTCAAGATGATGCCCGGTTGTCCACCCTGTTCTGCCTGGGTTGAACAAAGCAAGTGTCATTTTTTAAGGGGGACGCCGGGGGACGCACTGTAAACTCAAACGTGCGTGACAGCTATGCCCCAGTGCGAAAGGACGATATCAAAACGATGTCGATTCGACACCGATGTCGATTATTTGTCGTTTTACATGTCGCTTTCGACTCGAAAGTGGTCTTGAAAGCGACAGGTTGGCGACATTCGACATCGAACCGGCATCGTTTCGATGTCGTCGAATTTTCCTTTCTCACTGGGGCATTTCCTACTGTGTGACACGATGCCATGCATTTCCTAGTGTGTGACACAGTGTTAGGGGCTGTCTCTAAATTACGTCAGGCTCTTACGGGAGGGAGAGGGTCTACACACAGCTTACGGTCCTATATACCAAAAGCATGGTGAGGTTAGGTTGTTATGAAATTTCGGTAGCACACTAGGGAATTCCTTGCATAATTTGTTCTCCAAACTAAGAAAGGCATGACATTATTTGTCTCATCTGTTCTACTTATAAAATTACCAAGCGTATGATTTAAGCAACTTTTTGTTGAATCCATAATCGCTTTATGAACGTTAAGTGAACCAAAGTCGATCGATATGGCATTACATCTTTTTTTACTGTGTACTGAGGTGCCAGCACAGCGATCGTCGATGTTGTGTTATCTCTATTCTTTACCCGAGTCTTGGTGAGAACGGAACTTGAGTCAGCCGTCTCGTCTGTCCAGCCTTGTCCGTTCAAATCAGCTGCAGGTGTGACGTATCGAGTTGTGACTCCACCGCGTCGTCCTCGCGAGCTTCCTGGGAGGCGCCGCCCGCCCCGCCCCGCCCCGCCCCGCCCTCTGGTCCGGACGGGCGGCACTGCCTGGACCCGCCCTATCCTGACTGACCCCGGCGGGGCGGGACTGTCCACGCTACGTCACCTCTTGTGTCCACTAACATGTCCTGGAGCAGCATTTCACATTTCACTCTTTCTGCAGCCATAGTCTTCCGGTCCTGTTAGAAGCAAAGGTATGATTTGTCGAAGCTCCTCATGGCTTTCGTTATAATTAGTCCGAATTTGGTGTTTTATCATTGAAAACTAATGATGATTGACCCAACCTTCGAAATAGATGTCCCACCCAAACATATTGTAGTGCTAGCAACAATGATACAATCTCCAGATGCTGATGATATCTCCACAGAACAAAAATATGGTCTCCACTCTACGAGCCAGTGGTGGCGTGATGCTCTAAAGTCAAAGCAAATTAAAATACCGCATCAAATTTTCGATCGATCGATGGCATTTGTGGGCTGACAGCATGGTGAATCACCCGTGCGGCGGCACCTGTTGGGGCCTGTTGCGCGGGGTACGGCACACCACGCGGCAGGAGAGGAGGCGTGGTTTGCTGGCTGCACACCCCGCCACGCCCCGCCCCGCCCCGCCCCGCCGGCGCCCCTCGCGCGGGAACGGCGCCGCGCAGCTCCCGCTGACGGGATGCGCCCGCCCTGGCCCGCCCTGGCCCGCCGCGTCGGGACGCTCTGACGGGACGCAGCGGGACAGTCATACGGCCACCCACGTTCGCGCTGGCCGAGTGTCGAGCGCTGCCCTGCGCTGCACTGCCCCGCCGCGCACCTGCTTATCGCATAGCCCCCGCGTGCCGCTCGCCGCCAGACAGGGCCCCGATCACAGCCCTTCATCGCAGCCCTTCATCGCGGCCCTTCATCGCAGCCCTTCATCACAGCCCTTCATCGCGGCCCTTAATCACAGCCCTTCATTGCGGCCCTTCATTGTGGTCCTTCATCGCAGCCCTGCATCGCGGCCCTTCATCGCAGCCCTTCATCACAGCCTTTCATCGCAGCCCTTCATCGCCGCCCTTCATCACAGCCTTTCATCGCAGCCCTTCATCGCGGCCCTTCATCGCAGCCCTTCATCGCGGCTCTTCATAACACCCTCGCCTCGGCGTGAGTAAGGCTGCCACCGATCTACGCGCGGATCTAGGACAATCCGCGTAGGGTGGTGGGAAAGTCACATGCATCTCTTGCGGCTTAATCAGATTTTGGGAGATCCGAGACCCGACGGTGTAGTGACGAATGTTTTGTGAATTGCCTTCTTTCGAGCTTGCCAAGTCGACTATAGATTTCACGAGATCCAAGATCCAGGGGTGGACAGCGTGCGACAGAGATAGGTCTTAGGGGTCGTCTGTTAATTACGTAAGGCGAAAAGATGTAAATACTTCACGTTACTCACCTGGTTGTCCCTCTCGCACTCGTGGAATATCCTTTTGTGTGCATCTCTCTCAAGACATTTCCAGATCCCCGCCTGCGGATCCCTCGCGGCTCCCGCCTTCTTTCTGGTGGAGATCTCGTTTTAAAATCTTCCTTCCCTTTTAATAATAATGAGCATTCGTTATGAACAAACTTTCCCTATAATTTGAGTCAAACATATCTGTTTGCGCTGGAAAAGTTCAAATTTTGCGCAGAATGATGTGAGTACATAGTGTTCTTGTTTCAAATATTTCGCAACGTCAAGGACTCGAAATGTCGGAAATGACATGCCGGAGAAATTAGCACAAAACGGAATATGCTAGCTTTTCCGCTCGGTTGGAGAGAGTTAAATGTCAATGGTCCAAGGAGCTACTGGGTCAATCCAGTTTTCGCGCGCATTTTCATTGCATTTCCATTAATTATTGCGTCAAGTTAATGCCAGGTTGCACTCGTTTCGAGTGTCCGATTGACCCGTCCGTATACCCTAGCCTCGCCCCGCCCCGCCGCGCCCCTCTCCGCTCCGCCCCGACCCGCCCCGCCCATCTCCAGAGATCCTTCCTGTCACACTTCCTGCGTCCTTGCCCTCGTGCCCTGTAACTCGGACACACTTTCGCCTCAAGCAGTACAGGAAAGAAGAAACATACGTACATTGCACGGCGCTTAGCTCCATTCTGCGCCCAGAAACCCAGTTCCTTGTTTTAACGACACTTTTCGTTGTGATATATGGAAATTTCCGTCACAATGAAGATCAACGTAAGCAACATCTACGTAAATTACAAAAATTCAACAAAATTATTGTTCATATGCTAATAACAGTTCTTTCTCAGAACGCAATTTTCATTGGTATAGGTATGGAAATTTTGCATCGCGCCAATGAAGCCGTTTCCTGTGTGTGTGCAGCTTTCGGAGCTTTCGGCTCTGAACCTTTCGAGCGATTTGGGGTGGTATTATAGTTCGAATTGGACCAAGAGAATTGATCGCGACGCGATCGTTGTGTCTTCACGTCAATTGCCGAATCTTCTTATCGCAAATTTTCTTAGTGCAACGAGTAATCTCTTGCATTTGTACGTTTGAAATCGAAACTTTTTCCGGTTCTCCTTCGCTTTCTTCGTTCCTTGTCTTCCACTTTCCTTCATCTCCTCTTTCTTCCTCGCTCATTTCCCCCATGGCGTGCATTGCCGGTGCGAGACGCATAAGTTTCCGGTGCCCAGCGGAGCAGCGGCTGGCAGCAAGCATAGCAAACAAGAGGCGGCCTCAAACACGACCAACTTCCTCTCTCTCTCTCTCTCTCTCTCTCTCTCTCTCTCTCTCTCTCTCTCTCTCTCTCTCTCTCTCTCTCTCTCTGATGCTGCTCACCTTCTCTCTCTTGTGCACGTTGTTTTTGACCGATATCACGGATTTCTGCCTTCAGAACCACCCCGCTGGTGATGGAGGAGCAAGCCAGCCAGCCGGAGGGCCAGGACTCTCTTCAGGACTCGAACCTCGACCCGCACGAGGACCCCCACCAGGACCTCCGCGAAGACCTCCGCCAGGATCTCCGCCAGGATCTACGCCAGGATCTCCGCCAGGATCCTAGTCAAGTACATCAGGACAACGCCCCGACTGATGACCAGCTATCCAAAGAGTCCGACCAGGACGAGATGATCGCCAAGCAGGAAGCCACTCAGGAACTACGAGAACAACAGCGTCAGCAGCAATTGCAGCAACAACAACAACAACAGCATCTTCAGCAAGAGTCGAGGCCGGCGGTGATCACTCGGCGCCGCAACTTGGTGCGAACCATCACGACTGCGGGCCTGATCGCGGAGGTACCCGAGGAGGTCGCCGACGACGAGGGTCAGCCGGGCGGCCAGCACAGCGCGGACCAGCAGCTGTACGCCGACCGCCCGCGTTCCCCAAAGCACGAGGTCGGCGATGAGGACCAGTACCCCGACAGGGAGCACGGGTCTGCGCACGGCCCCGGCCACGGCCACGGCCACGGCCCCGGCCACGGCCCCGGCGAGGTGCTCGGCGAGCGACAGCAGGAGCAGGCAAGGTAAGCAGCAGACCCACAAGGGCGTTAACAGCTCCCTGTCTACACCCAGAAAAGCCTTTCCTTGATTCAACGTAGCCTTTCCTTGATTCAACGTGTTTAACATTGCCCCAACGC
>CABIKL010001229.1:0-16319 GCA_902196195.1 Aptinothrips rufus | reverse complement strand
AAAAAAAAAAAAAAAAAAAAAAAAAAAAAAAAAAAAAAAAAAAAAAAAAAAAAAAAAAAAAAAAAAAAAAAAAATCAACTTCAAAAGTTTGAGACAACAAACCTGCACAGTTGTGCACTGATCAGAGAAAGGACTATTGAAGAAAGTTGTTATTACGTTCATGACACTATTACAGACGTAGCTTTCAAGAGCTCGATCTGCGTGCTTTCTATCAGCTGTGTGATTGGCTACTGTAGCCAAATCAATTGGAAAACTCTTCTCAAACAAGCTCCACATGTGATGAGATGTGTATATCTCTTTCATCTCTACCTCTGTATCAATGTAACAATGATTCAAGAAGTTAATGTAAGCTTCTTTCACCTGAAGAATAAACAAATTAGATCATCAGTCTGAACATAGAACTGATATTCACAATATTCATTGGAGAGATAAAAGAAATATACCTCTGGAATGCAATCTTCATGAGAGACCATATCCACTATACCATCCAAAGGCAACATACTATGGCATTTGATTTCAGTGTTTACATTTTTACCCATAGTGCAACAAGCTAAAAGTTTCACTAATTCTACATGGTACCTTGAAGTCAGAAAGAGAGAATAATAAATATCTGCATCAATACACTGAGCATGTGTCTTGTTTTGGATTAAGATGCATCTAACAATGCTCAATCCAATCTGTTTTAATTATAATAGATTAACTGTCACAAAAATGAGCAAATAGTACAGCAATAATTTGTTACCTTAGAGGACTGCTTTCATCCATACGGTGTCTTCCCGAGCGCATCATATCGACAAATGAATTGAAGGAAGCTTTATCATTATAGAAGACAAGTACATCTTCACCAGCATTAATGAGTTCTTGCATAACCATCTCTTGACAGCGGCGAATGAACTGATTTTCTGCTTTGACAATTGTCTGAAGAAACTTAAGGTACTGCACATGACGACCATGTGTTTCAATGCAGTGCACAAAGTGTTGAATGACCTTTTCACTAACTTCACTACAAAGGGTCGGGTTGTCTTGAAATATACTACATACAGTTTGGGCATCTTGGATCTGAAAAGCACAAAACCACAAAAGAAACTTAGCATGGCTAGGATCCAGCATCAACACATCAACTACTTGAAATAAGGAATAGTAGTACTCACTCCGGGGTTGAGAAAGAGATCTAACTGTTTGTGTAACAGAACTTGATTTTGATGATTGCCAAGGCAGAAGTTCTGAAGGAATTCATGAGCAAGACCCATCAAATGGTTCATTCGAGTGTCTTCCTTTTGATCATATGGAATTTGAAGGAGATCTAATACTACTGTATGAACATGGACATTGCGTAAGAGCCGCTGTTCGTGCTTGCGCGGCTTGTCAGTGGCAACACATAACTTATTCATTCTGATCAAAATCTATAAAGAATAATAAATTACAACACAGGTACTGACAACTTTCATAAAAACTCAACATAAATTAAAGTTTTTTGAATTTCAAGAAATGTGAGCAAACACGTACATCTCGAATCTTCTTATATTCTCGTGCCTGTTCTTCATGAAGCGGCGGTCCCACATCGAGTTCCAGAGAAGAGCCATGTTTACTCTCACTTCCTAGCTGTGGCGTTGGCATGCTCCTGTCTTGTCTGTCCTGGTCCTCTTCATCCTCAGCGCCTTTTTTGTTGCCTAGCTCTTCTACACTTTTCGATTTGTAAACCCACAGTTCAGATTTCTCTACAGACTGCCTAAGAGTATCTAAATCTGCTTTAATCTGCTTGTATGATTCCACATCACTATCTGAAACAAGAAGTTGAACCTGATGGAAGAGAAAAGACAGGAAGGATTATTACACAGTCTTGCTGCTTCATAAGTGTAGAAATACAACAGTTAATAATGACGATTTTTGATCACCTGCTTGAACGCCTGTAGGACCTCCTGTCTCTGGCTGAAATGTCTAAACAACAGATGTAGGGCACCAGACACCAATGGAGGATAATCATGCATGGATAAATGCAAAAGAACCCGTAAAAAGGTTCGGCCACCTTGTCCATCCAAGTCTAGCTCTGCACAATCCGCACTGAACAAAAACAAGTCAAACATAAGGTACAGTTTTCACGGAAAAGCAGATACAGAAAGATTGTTGACTTTTACCTGCTGCCAAAAATACTCTCTGCCTGGATTCCTATCAACTCCAGATCAAGAGCATCCCCTGAATTTTTCTCTTTTTCATTTTCATGTTTGAAGATTGACAGAAGACAGCTGATTTTGTAGTCCAGCCTGACATCTAATATAAACTGAAATATTTACAGGTTTAGGAAGTAGGTTTAGAAAACAGGTTCAACACTATGAAAAATTTGATATCCATGTAGCTTTACTGACCTGTAGTATTTCAATGATCTTCAGTTTAGTATCCATGACTAGAGGGTATTCCTTTTTCATTTGGCTAGTTTTGCTCTGTACACTACCACTTCTTTCAAGTCCAGATGTGCCCAGGGTCAAACTTGTCATCACAGCTCCCATGTCACCGATTGAACGAAGAACTCCTCCTTCCGCTGAAATTGAAATAGTTCCAATTACTAGACTGAGTTCATAATTTGCATATGCTCTGATTTCTATGCAAACAAACTTCAAAAATTTAAAAAAAGAACAAGAAAAAAAAAGGAAAGAAAAACTACATAAAGTACACTTGAAAACAATTTTGTCACCAACAAACTAAAGAAATCTGTTGAACACAATAATAATAAATGCAACACACGCATGCAGATTTGAAAAGTAAAGATACATGGGTAAAATATTTGTAAGCACTAAAAGTAACATGAGCCACATTTGAAAGAAAAAGAGAAAACAACCACAAAGCATGTGCAATGAAGGAAGCAAAAGAAAAACTATAAAATATAGAATGAGGATCTACAAGTACACTGCTGCATATCATACCGTAAACTAATATTTCATCCATCAAAATATACCAATAGAAGACGGAGGAAAATTCCTGCTGCAGCTAACTATGCACGTGCTTATTGAAGACAACACAGACTTACAAGATTTACGACTTTTAAATGACTTAGTCTGGTCGAAGCTCCTTTCATTCATGTCTTCTTCAATTCCACTCTGCTCGTCAGCTGCTTGCATAGAGCGAGTATGTTTGTGAGAAGGTTAGTGAGGGAAAAGATGCTAGGTTACATTAAAATTGAATGACCTAACCATTCCAAGTTTGAAAAACATTTCTCTCAGCATAGGCCTTAAATCAAGCTCTGAGAATTACTGGGTGATAAAGAGGAATAACCATTTGAGGGTAGAACAATTTTCCAGACTTTCAATAGACTGTCATACTTACAGCTGATTTCTTCTGAAGGTATCTTGCCAGCTAAAAAGTCAGATTCAGACACGCAGTCAAGGATGTTAAGGAGCATTTTTGTTAAACTCAACAAGTCACTGAAGCTGTAGAATCCAAAGTAGATCAACTCTCTAGCTAACTTTACAACCTGAAGAGAAGGAAAGGTATGTTACATTAATGAGATTTATATGAAATCTAAGATCAAAATGCTTTTCATTCAGAACTTTTTGAGAGAAATAAGAAAAACAAACTCTACCAACCTCATATGTGAGTTTGTTTTGACAATTGTCTGAAAAACTTCCAACTTTTCCCACAATGTTGGTGAGATAATTTTCAACAAACTTCATAGTTGATGCAAAACGCTGGCGAACTGCTTCTTTATTAGGATCTCTTGTTTTGTTGCAATCATAACTATGAAATTGAACAGTAAAAATTAAGTTGGGCTTAAAGTTTAAACTAAAAAATTGATTATTGCATACTAAGTCACTCACTCATTAATGGTCATTTTAGAAGAAATTTCAGGCCACAGTCGGGCATATTTGACAGGTGTCACTGGTTCCTGAGGGTCTCGATCAACATGTAAATGTAACATCAGACGGCAGAATGAGGCTCGTAGCTCAAATGGAACGTTGTCATCATCAGCCATGCACCTAATAAACATATATCTCAATAGAGACCAAATATCAAAGAAGTCAAACTTTGTCATCAAAACTTTGGACATACTTAAGGATAAGATCAATGTCGAGATTCTGAGATAAATTGTTGAGGGCAAGGTACTGTCGGTTGAGGCACATGTTTGAGAAGAGGTTGAGTTGGTGCCGATAGTACTCCAGAAGAGCTTGTTCCTGTGCACTTTGTTCTTTAGCTTTATGAGACAACTCCACCAAAGACATAGAATTCTGCAGACAAAGTTATTAAATTAAAGATGGAACATAATGAAGTAACAAGCTGAATAATGAGTTGTCTAAGAGAATAATACCTGACGATTATTCCAAAATAGAACAACATCTTCATGCTCCACAAGAGGGGCATAGTCACTTCCCTCGTCATCTCTTTCCTCAACTTCAACTGTCTTCATCATTCTAAAACATGACAAAAAGAGAATATTTACAGGAATTAAAGGGAAGAATACACAAAGTTGAATCAAGCACAATCAGGGAAATCTAATAGCATACCTAGTTTCAATGAGGATATCTTCATTCTTTTCGCTGAAAACACTTTTGCAAATAAGCTCCTGTGTTACAGCAATTGCCTTTTTGTTTGAAATACACAAATCTGACAGATAATCCAGGAATCGTGATTGCCAAGAATGCATATTCTTGCGCACAAGATTCACAAATGTTTCAATCTCTGCTGCAGTGATATGTTTTTCAAGAAGCTTTCGATTATTATGCAGAAGTGCTGTGATTGTATCCTCAGCTAGAATATCATATCCAATTTGTTTTTGCATGAAAGCAAAGTGTTTGGCAATGTATTCCTGATGGAAGCGAAGGAAATAAAACAGAACAGATTATTGAAAAGATTGAATCTGGAAATGGTGAAAGAAAATAACCGCCGAGAAAAAGGAACAAGGTGACCCACCTGATTTTTCCTGTAAGCTTGCTGGCTAAGTCTCAGGATACGATAACAAAGGCGGAACATATATTTGTAAGATGCATGACGGGCATCATTCAAATCTTCAATTTTAAGGAAGGGGCCTTTGCCTTGTGATTCAAGAAATGGAGCTTGCAAAATTTTGAACAGCTGTTTGAGTATATATTGCTCACGCAACAGTTTTTGTCTATCTCGACTCAAATTTGATACAGTCAGATCCAATGCCTCTGACTTATTTTGATCATTCTCTAAGCCAGCAAGAAAATATACAATGTCTTGGAGAAGGCACGTTGCAGCCCTAGATTGAAAAATTAATAATCAGGTAAGAACAGTTATTCAAGATATAATTAATATTTCAAACTAAGGAAAGTTCAATAAACCAGACAAACCTTCTCTCATTTGGAGTGATTGTCCCAGACTCAAGCTTAGAAGAAATTGAAGCTAGAACTTTGCAAGCATCATTTGCAAAATCTAAATCTCGTACTTCTGTTGGAGATACCGATATTAAAGCAAATGCTTCTTTGTCCTCCTTTACTTGCGCACATCCCACCTATCAACCGGAGATAAGAACATTTATAAGTGTTCAAATACTTAATTCTGCTTCAAGTGAAGGAGAATAAATCATCTTTACTGAGCTCACCTTGGACATAACAGGTTTTTCTTCATCTTTATCTATAGGTATGGAAGTACTATGAACCCATGTATTTGTGCAAAGATGGTGAAGGCGCACATATGATGATTGAGGCACCAAAGAGTCGCCTCGGGTGGTGGTCGTGGGGTCGAGTTCAAATAGTGAGGCTATTTCCACAGAATGGGGAACAGAAACGAGATGGAAAACCTGCCCAGAAGCTACACACACAAAAAAAAACACAGTGGATTTTTGGTAGAGCTCTACAACCCAGTTTTGCTTTTAGTTGAAATTTTCTTTTTAAAATGTAGTGTGTATGGAACCTTACCCCTCAGTTTGGATCGCATTGTATCACAAGTATCGTCATCATCAATTTCAGCTGCTAAATATTGCCCTGTTGCAAGATGTTTAAATCGGAAAAGACAATTCCAATGCCCAGCACCTCCACGACAAGGGTCATGTTGCACAACCTATTAAAATGTGTCCAATGTGTTGACTGATTAATATCATTCCAGACTATGAAATCAATTAAAGATAAAACACATTTTCTAGCTCACCTCTACTTCCCACAGAGCTTTGCTGCTAGTAGCAGCAGTAGCAGAAGACCTAGAAGTGGTCCTCAGGAAAACATGCTGCATTTTTTTGTACTCGTCCATGGTCAAAAACTTCTCTTGCTCAGCATGAAAAAGTCTAACAACATCACCTCCTTTTAAAATCTCTTCCTGATTTTCTCGATTTTCCATAAACAGATTCACTTTCCAAGATGTGCTTGAGTTCACAACATTGACCTGAAAAATGTTACAACTTGTGTTAGAACCATAGAATACTTCTATATCAGACAAGACATTTGTCATTAGAATTTGATGGTTCAGTCACCTCTTTACAACCAGGATTATCTGGAAGTTCAAAATTGGCTGCCACATGCAGAACTTGTTGTCCAGCGTTCACAGGAGTCAAAATCACCTAGATAATAAACAGTATGAGTCATGGTCAAATATAACAAATACATTACAGTTAACCCCTTAAGAAAAAGGATAAACTCACCTTGTCACCAACAACTACATTATCTCCAGTAGAGCGTAGCTTGTAAAAGGGGAGAATATAAAACCAGGATCCCTCATTGCCATTGGCATCTAAGAACACACGCATTGCATTTTTCTCAAGTAGTGCTGGCAGACGCTTGTTAACGGTGAGGTACTTATTTGATTTCAAATGTAAAATCTGCAAAACGGTAATTAATTTTGAAAAAGCGGTAAAAGTAAAGTTACCTGCATGCACAAAGAAAAAAATGTTTTCAATGGCCAAACCTGTATCACACTCCCATATTGGACGACATTTCCAAGAAGTTTTTTGTTTTCAGACTCATTTTGCTTCTTTTCAATTTCAGCAGCATGCTACAAAAAGAAGATGATGTCTAAAAAAATTCAAAGTTTGTGGTAAGTGGTTAACGTACAGAGAAAATGTCTTAAACAAACTCACATGTAATCTCTTCAAAAGCACAGCATCTGTTGAAGAGCTCCCAGTCTGTTTAGCAGCTTTCCAAAATTGTTTTTGAGCAGAATAACGATTCATAGGACATATTTTGAACAAGCAGTCTGAAAAAAAGAGAATGATAGTGAGTGTTTGAAAGCTTAAGAAAGAGCATTAGCTTACACAAAATAAGGACAAACGTACCTCTGAACTTCTTTGGAGGGGTCGACAAGTCCCCTGCCTCGGGACAAACAACACTTCGATCGTCAACCAATCTGAAATCAAAGTACAATAAAGTTACCTTTGCACAACAAAGAGTTTTCCATCAAAATCTATCAAATTCCAATCAAATTTTTCATTGAACTTACCCCAAGGTGCTTAAGAAACCGCAAACACTACCCTCTGCATATAGGGAGACAATGTCACCCATATGGAGGAAACTGGCTGAGCTTATGTCCCCCATTGTGCTAGTTCTTGTTAAGGAAGCCACATTTGAAGACCTTTGAAGTATTCCTGAAACATATTTATTGTAAATGAATGAACATCTAAAAAAAGAACTGGCAGTGTGTAGGCGGGACAAACAAGGACCAGTAACCAGCAAGCGTGAATACAAATAACACTCTCTCAAGAATACAAAGAATGGGAGCGTATTGCAATTGACACAACATTGCATGTGCACAAACCTTACTCCTTCACAAGATAAATTGTTGGTTTTTAAAAGTGCAGAGCCCAAACTCTATGAAATTTACTTTTTAAATACAAAGTGGTACCTATTTCATGTCTTTTCTACAAACACATCGTAAATAACAATCACATTCATAACAAACGAGTACAAACCGTTCATTTTACGAAAGGTCAAATGAAAGCCTCGTCCCAGTCAGAATATTGTTAAGGAGTGATACAGGCCTTTGAGCTCATCTAAAGCAATTGAAAATCGTGAGAAACATTTCAAAGTCACAAAAAATAACAAAAAGATAAACCTTAATATTTTGACAGACAGGTGATGTTACCTACAATTTGACAGCTGTCTAAATATAAAATAAAGTAATTTCTGAAAGTGAAGTACATCGAATGATGAGCACTAGAAATGACACATAGGCTAGATCCGGAGTGAATCAAAGAGATAAACTTCTAAATATAACCTACGAATATTGAGCAGGTTAGGCCACGACACACTGTCAAAACAGAACGGCTTCCGGAAATATTTGGCTCGAATTAACACTAACTATAAACCAAGGAATTTCTTTCAAAAAATTTCACCTTGGTTACAAAATTTGAACTCGAGAAGGTTGCTGTTGCAAGTTAACCCAGAAAACCAACTTGTTTGCCGAACATGACCATATCGGGATTAAAGGTCCATCACTGTAAGAAGTGTCACTTAACGAGAAATTGAGAGATGAGCAGCTGTACAAGGAGAAATAACGAGGACACATCAATGACTGGTAGAATTCCTTACTTAATCCCGTCCCAGAAAACTATTTTGAAAGTGCATTTTCTCCAGTTGCTGATAACTGTGCAATGCAGACGACTGCTCGCTCATGTCGATAGACAGGGCTGCCAACTCCACAACAATAGTGAATCGGGCACATTCGAACAATCCATCGCCTGCAAACGAAAACGTGTGATGGAAATGCAACTAGGTTTGATTTTAAAGCCCTCCTGATCTATAAGTGCCCAAAAGACTCATTAGGATATCAGTCCAGGAAAAGGCCGAGTGGGCGAGACACACTAACTATCGCTTTGGCAACGTGGAATCGGGAAGTCCTTAGGGAGGGACAGTACGGGACCGGACAGGAGAGAAGGGGGGAGGAGGGGAGGGAAGTGGATTGGGTCGCGACAGACAGTGCGGCCAAATTTCATCTTTACTTCCAGCTTCCAGTAAGTGCAAGTAAGTGTCTCAAAACTAAGGAGCTTCGCAATTTTGTTTGTATGTGTCTCTTTGTTTTTATTTGTGTCGTATTTGTTGCTGGGTTCCTTCCTGGACTTGGGGCTTTATCATTACTTAATCGCAAATAGAAATTTTTGCGTTACTGACCAGATAAGTATCCTGACTGCTTTCTGAGACGAAGAAATGTATCTCAGGTGAAATGGAAAGTTTTGATGAAGAAAATCGCAACCAAGCAGGGCAGGGCAGGCCGGGCGGAACGGTTCGCCCCCTTGAAATCACAGCCGAGTCATGGCATAGCTACACACGCTTTGTATTTGATTTGGTTTGTTAAGAGCTTGGGGCTCGGCTGCACAGCAGTAAAGTGCAAGACTCTCACACCTCCACCCACCCTCGCCCGCCCTTTCCTAAGCCGGCCGGCTCCCCCCGCCCCCCCCCCTTTCCCCAGTCCTTGGCGGGGGTTGCGTGGAGACATGGCGGAGCAGAGGTGGCGTGTCGGGCAGGGCAATGACCTCTTCCACGGAGAAACGAGCATGTTCTTGATATGAACGGCTCCATGCAGCACCGCGTTGGAAACGACTGATTAAAAACCTTGCCCTGCCCCGCGTTAAAGGTTTCGATTCAGGCCTCTTCTCGACGCCCAGTGGTCGATAAGAGAGCGGCCTTGTCACCTAACCTAACCTAACCTAACCTAAACTAACCTAACCTAACCTAGGGTTTCCTTATTATTTTGTCCGGACCGCTGCGGCAGCATCTCCTATATGCATGCAAGTCATTGGGTCTGTACGGTACTCACTGCTACTCTTGAGTGTCTTGAGCCTCTTCATTGCGTCGGAGGGGGAGGGAGGGGGACAGGACAGTGCTCGTGATCGCCCCCCTGGAGAGCCCCGTGCTCGTCCTTCTGAACGGCCGGCGTCTCGGCGCGTCGCGGCGCGTCGCGGCGCCCACCCAGCAGCGCGTATCTCAGTTAAGACGCTGCGCGCTGTGCACACGGTGAACTGCGAGCCCTTATCAGTTCGGGGTTTGTTCGTAAACTACTTACTTCAAGGAGTTGTTACTTCTGCTACCGATTCGTCCGTCAGGATCGACCGAAAGTTACGTAACGGCCTTCAGAATATTCATGAAATTGATATCTCCGCCTCGACGTGTGAGTCTCTGTTCAGTGTGACACGTTAATCGATCGCAATTACAAAACTAGATCGAGTCGTTTTAGACATCGCGGAGGTTCACTCGTCGTTTACTTCCACTCACACAGTAATACAATGTTGTGATGGGGGAAGTACCGAGGTCGTGGTCACATTCATGTCCATGAGTCGTGAGGCTGTTTCAGCTTGCGCGGGAGGCGGGCGTTGATGTGACGAATGTAGGCTTTCGATGTTCATGCAGCTGACTGTGTCGTAGGCTGTCTTGCAGTTGGTAACCCGTGCACCGAACCCAACCCCAGTGAGAAATGCCATCGGAAACGATATCGAAACAATGTCGAAACGATATCGAAAGTGAAAAATCGACGTCGTTTCGATATCGTTTCGATATCGTTTCCGATGGCATTTCTCACTGGGAACCCACAGCGCACCGCAGTGCACCGCGTGCACCGGCCGGCTGGGATGGGATGCGACGCGATGGCATTGTGGTTATTTGCATTCGTCCTTGTGAGAGGCGGGGCGTGGCGGGGCGTGGCGGGGCGTGGCGGGGCGTGGCGGAGAGTGAAGCGTGTGGCGCTGTGCCGCCAATAATATTGGGCTTCAGCGTCGCCGCGAGCGGCGCGCGGCGCGAAGGAGGCAGCATCAGCAGCTCAGCGGTTCTCAGCCCAGGACCAGCTAGCTAGAATGAATGAAATACTGTTTTCTCTGAGTCGGATGCACTCAGCGTTATCATGGATAAAGGAGCGGTACCCGCCTGGTTCTCCCTAGTCTCCAACGTCAGGTTACCTGGCTAGATGAATTTTAAAGTTTTTTTCGAAACGTTTTCACATATTTTCGACGTATTTTTGCCCGTCAGATTCTCTTTGGAATCCCCCCGTCCACAACTAGATCGCGTGTGTGTGTGTGGGGGGGGGGGGGGGGGCGATTGGTTACGCAATAAGTGCGTGGTAATGAGTGCGGCTCGCGCCGAACAACGAGACCGTACTGCTTCCAGCCCAATGGAAAGCGAGTGAGAGGTGAGTCATTGCGTGACGTTGGAGTGGAGTTTAGTGAGTGAGTGAGTGAGTGAGTGAGTGAGTGAGTGAGTGAGTGAGTGAGTAGCAATGTGTGGGTGTGTGCTTTGCGTACGCGGCGAGCCGCGGGAGCATTGAACCGTACCGAGTGGACCAGCGGTCGCCATGGCAACGGCGGGCCAAACACTGGACTGGACTGGACGGCATGGAGAGCCTGCCGGGGAGAGAGTAGCTGTCTCTCGGGACTGCTCGGCTCGCTGCGGCCTGGACACGGCCTGACTCTGAGGCTCAGAGGCGACTCTCTGCACTCCTAGTCTCTCTACGTCCAGCGGCAGGGCAGGGCAGGGCAGGGCAGGGCAGAGCTCTAGGCACCTGCATAGGAGCTGGCACGAAGTACCTAGAGACGGCAACGTGCAAAACTTTGGTCAATCCAACCCAGAATAGCGTAAAAAAAACATTAAAAAGAAAAAAATGCGAGTTGTTTTCCAGTCTACATCCAAAATTCGTTCCGCAGCTTCGTATTAATTTTGATGTAGGTCTCAAACACGTGTCTTTCCCCTCTGGATTTCTGGTTTGATTGGCGCCGGACCTGGGTTTTGATTTTTCTGTGTGGCGAACGTGAACTCATTCAACGACCTGACATTAAATAAAGCCGTATGTGGAGACAGGAATATTGCTTCCTCACGCTCCTGTGAATGAAAATGTTTTGAAAATTGCAGCAAACGTCCGTGTGCATACTTCCGAAGTCGAGTCGAGGCAAACTTTCAACCCTGCAAGGTCTGGTTCAAGAATCACTCATTCATCGCAATTCAAATTGCCTGAATTGAATGTGCTGTTGGTGCAATGAAGGGCGGCGCTGGGCTCGCAGGGCAGGAGGGGGGGGGGGGGGGGGGGGGGGGGGGGGGGGGGAGGAGGTCTGGACATGCTGGTCAGTCCGCCCGCGGCTAGGGCCCGGCCCGGCACTGGCCCGGCAGTTCACTGGACACAGCGCGGGACAGCACAGGACACCCCGGAGCAGCGGAGCAGGCAGCGGAGCAGGCACCCGCCGCCGACATGGATACGCTCTCTGCCAGGTAGCCGCGTGCATGTGACGGCCGACCACTTGTGACCAGCACTGTCTCGAGTAGCCGACGAGGGTGGGATTTCATACAAGGAATATATTCCTAAGTGCAATACATTATTGGAACGCAAATAGAATATTTCAGAAAAACCTCGGAATATACCGGAGCATTGCCATGAAAAATTTGCAACATTTTGAGAAATTTGATTGAATATGTAATCCGTACTTATTTCTTGAACTGAGGAAGACCGTAGCGAGTAGAGTAACTTTAGTAATAACAATTTGGTACAAACGTAATATTATAGATTTTTTTCTGCGATCCCGCACACTGTAAAAGAAATCAGTACTTTCCGACGATAGTTTACGGGAGTTCTGATCAATTGTATCCGTACAGTCCATAAGAAACTAAGCACAAGACCAGGAAAAGAAGGTACGGAAGTTCCGTGCATCCCTTGGTACGGAATGGTTCAGGCAAGTTGCTGACCTGACTTGTCGGTAAAAATTCTGTTTGTTTCTTTTTTTTTCTCCTATTGGTGAATGAAAGCGGGTGGGAGCGGGTGGGAGGCAGTTGGTAGCTCTCGTCGCTGTTGCCTCGTGGCTCGCGAAGACAATTCGTCGCGGTACTTCCCCCGCTTCCGCTCCTCGCTGCTCGACTCTCTCTGTGCCCGCTCTCTTTCTCTCTCATCCGCTCTGACTCATTCGCAGACTGGTCGCGAGACTCCACCCGCTAGGATCCGTGCGCGCAGAAAAATAAAGTAAAGAACAAGACACCGCGGTCCCTGCCGGTACTCAGCCCTCGACAGTCAATCGACTTTAACTTTCCTGAACTTATCACTTCTTTTATTTGGTGCGTGAGACTGACGAGGGGCGAACCAGAGGGATAAACTATCAAAATAAAACAGAACCATCCTTCATTTTCGAACAAAGTAAATATGAAACTTAACGAATTTTCCGCAGTGGCTCTGATCTGTTTCCTTTCTCTTTCTCTCTCTCTCTCTCTTCCCCCTCCCCGGCGCCCAGAGTGACGCTCGGTGACACATTTGATGCGGCTCCGCGGGCGCTTCCCATTGTGTACCGCTAGTTCCGCGTGCTTTGACCTACCTCGACGGCAGTGTGAGCGGGGTGAGGGAGGGGGAGGGGGAGGGGGAGCGGAGCCTCGGTTCTGCCGGTGGTAGTCCACCAGCGACACCTGCTGCAGTCGTCGCGTCCAGATCTCTGGACCAGACCACAGGATGCGGGGGCGGGCCGTGTCACCGAGTCACACATTCGATCGCAACCTCACCTGCACTGCACTGCACAGCGAGTCACCAGACCTTGCTCGGGGCGAGGTCAAACCAACAGCGGCAGTTTGAAGCAAACTACCCGTCCTGACAATGACTGTCCAGCTCGGTCAGAGAGTAGAGAAGCCGGTGACAGCGAGATAGGTCCGCCAGGCCTTCCCCATCTCCCCGCCTCCGCCACTCTTGTTCAATGCTTACTCTGTTTAAGTCTCACAAAGGAGCATTTCTTTGAAACGGTGCTTTGCAATGATTCCTGAAGCTTGCGAAGAAAATTCTTTCAAAGCGTTTTCTTCGTAATTCCGCAGAAAAGTCCTTTCCAATTACAAAGAAATGCTTCACAATACATATGCTTGAAATTGTTCCTAATTGCGGATAATTTCTTTGGATAATGATTTAACTGTGAGCGTCTCACAGCATGATGACGGTGGTGATGGTCTGATTGGTGATTGCGCTAACGCTAGTGGGCCACAGAGTGCTGCATGGCGCGCTGGTCAGAGAACCGCACCGCCCCACATTCCCCGACTGCACGAAGCAGAGCACGAAGAGCAGCACGAGGATCGGGTCAGGTCGGGGTGGACTTCCGTGTCGCCTGGACGTGAATTGGTCCTCAGTTCCTAACACATCTGGGTCAGCAATGATTGTCCAAGCGCTGCTCTTGATCACCCGCCTCGCCCCGCCCCGCCCGGTCGCCTCTCCGGTGCGTCGGCGGGCGCTCGATCGAGTTACGTGTCGGTGCGGCGCGCGTCGACGCGTCCTTGTGCTCGTTTTTGGTAATGAGACCCCGGTTCGAGTCGAGTCCTGTGCCGCCCCGATAACCATCGCCCCGCACGATCACCCAAACCCAGTCACGAATTGGCAGCACCACCCGACCCGTCCTAGGGGTGGCTTTACTCTTCCGGTCCTCGAGTGGCGGCCAATTCAAACTTCTTTCTAGCTCTGGCGGGTGGTCTCTGGCTGCGCTGACTCTCCGACCTCATACCTGTGCCCCTCCGACCCTGCCCCCCCCCCCCCCCTTCCAGACCCAGTGCAGATGGTGACTCACCCGCTCCACGCAATCACGCGCTGGAGAAGGTAGGCAACCCTCAGGCACGCCGGCAGCCAGGTTGCATACCCTAGCCTTTGGGGGCTTTCAGTGGGAGTAGGGAGGGGGGAGAGGGAGAGAGAGGAGAGGTAGCGAGGGAGGGAGAGAGAAGTAGGGGGAGCCTTGCACACCTACCACAGTCTGCTGCTGCCCGTCAATTAATACCTGAGGGTCGGGCGAGGTTCCGAGCTGTAGCAGTCTGGTCTGCAAGTCATATCGGCATATCGCTCGCGGCCGGCCACGGAAATCAGTCAGATCCACACTGCGGCAGAGAATAACAGCGCCGAGAGTGACAGGACGGAATGCCTGACGAGAGATAGGGTAGTTATAGTTCTTGTGCCAAATATTCCGTTCGCCTCTAGCTTTCCGTCATCATATTCTGCTCGGCGTCTACGGAGTGCATGCTGTCCGTATACACAACTTAAGCAACCGCTGCTCACTCTGCTTGACCCCCCCCCCCCCCCCCCCCCCCCCCCCCCCCCCCCCCCCCCCCCCACATCGACCCATGATGCTAATATGCAGCCCGCGAAGGGAGCAGCTAGCGGTCGGTCAGCCTTTGTGGTCGCGGAAAGAACCCAACCACAGAGGTGGGCTGCCATCTTGGATTACGATCTTCATATGTCTAGCTCGTCACCACGTCTCTCGCGGTTATGATGCTGGCGTTGGTGATTCAAACTGTCACCGTTGGAGTAGTTCAAACACCTTCACCAAGCGCTGCTCGGAGGCGTGGTCCACGACGGAGTCGGTCGTAGACGTGTTTTCAGTAGGAGTACCGGACCCTACTCGTCCATGCTGCAGCAGGTGGCTACCATCCGAAGAATGGACCCTGCACTCTGCTCCGCCACAACTCAATGGCTTAGCTCTGGCTGTGCAAACATGACGGGCTTCCTAAGCTCTCGGCGAGCTCTCGGCGAGCTCTCGGCCTCACTGCGGGTTAGGTCGGGTCGGGCCAGGCCGGTCGCGGGTCTGGGTGGGTGCATGGTGGTTTTGCGTCAGTGCGGCGCTGTCAGTAAAGAATGCAAAGGGTGATAAAGTATACCCTACTGGAGCCGGACTCCAGTCTGAAGGCCGCTTGGTGACCTGAAAGGTCCCGCCACTATTAGCGTGTCGTTTCTCGGACTCTTACTGTTAGCGGGGCTCGTGTATGGTAATTCAACTAATGCAAGCAGGGGATGGTTGACTGCAACGGCATTGGAAGCGAGCCTTCAGACACATTATGACTTTCCATGCCCGGCGCAGGCTATGACGTAGGAGCAACGGCAGGCGAACATCTGGCAAAGTCAAAAATTTTCTCGTTTTTAGCACGAATTTTGAATCAAACATGCCATTTCGGTGTGTACGCGATTTTCCAACTTGAACTCATTGCGAGTTGTTTTCAATGTTCGTTTCAGGCGCAGGCTGTCCATCGCAGTGTTGGCGGTGCTGGCGCTGTGCCACTCCGCGTCTGGCCTGCCCCCCACCCCCACCCCCGCCAGCCCCCGGCCGGCTACCCCCGCGCTCTTCGAGTCCGACAGTGTCGTGAGTATTGGACGTAACATTATGTGTGGCCTTGATGGATGGTGCAGAGCCTCGACATGCCATGAGAAAGGAAAAGAAAGCACTCACCTCGAGAGCTGGTATCTGAACCCTCGACATCCATCTCGGCAAAGCAAAATAAGTATATTTGAATTAAGTTCTTTAATTTTTAATTTGTTTTCCTTTCTTGTCCACACAGTCGAGGACGAAAAGGCAGGAAGTAGCAGGTGAGGAAACAGGAAACTAAAACTCGAGCAAGACAAAGTTTGAGTAGTTCGCGCAATGGTTTGTGATACTAATTCGTGTATTTTTTTTTTCATTTTTTTTTTTTCAG
>CABIKL010001228.1:0-16322 GCA_902196195.1 Aptinothrips rufus | reverse complement strand
CCCAAAATGTCCGGCTCATACCGCACCTGGATATGAGAGCGAAAAATGAGTGGCTAATGAGAACAATGAGCGATGAGTGTATTGTGGGAGCACCTTAATGGGTGCTGCGTGTACGAAACGAAGGAAACGAAAGTCATTCGGTCTCTGCACATGACCAAGGAACTGCATGACAGGAGAGGCATTCGTACGTAAGGCATTCAAATTACGAGGATACAATGACATTAAAATTTGATCAAAAGGGGGAGGACAAGGGAAGAGAATGATAGTAGTCATGCGCGGATCCAGCACAGCCCCTCGGGCGGGATTGACATCGAGCCTTTTGCCTACCTTCAGGCTGAACGTTGAGCAGCTAGCCTGCCTTCCAGGGAGCGCAGGCTGTGGCCACCCCCCCCCCCAAAAAAAAAAAAATCAAGCTTGCCGGATAGAGAGCAGGTGAAAATTTGCACACGAAATAAACGATGCAAACAAAATAAACGAGTACAAGGGTTCGAAAGTGAGGAAACGAGGGGTCATCACTAAACCATAATTTGTCTGCAGGATTGACTACATTGATTACATCGGATTACAGGAAATAAATTCAACAACGGAGTTGAAATGTTAATTGTTTTCAGTCCGCTAATTACGATTGCAGTGCTAACTAAGGTAAACTTAATTTTCTTTCGAAAACGAATAAATATATCAATATTTCTACGAAAAGTAAGTACACATGATTACATGACTGACACAGCAGACCAATCGGGGGAGAACTTAGACATTCCTGCAAACAATTAGCACTGACCTTCTCAGGGGAGTGGTAGAGGTAGAGGATGTAGTTAACTTGACAGCCGCAACACATCGTAAGGAGAGAAGTCCAAGGAAAAGCAACAGCGTCATCATCAGAAAGCCTAAGGTGTATAACCCAAGGCAGTTTGCCTTAATCAAGACATTGAGAAGCGTATCGTGAACTTCGTGCTTTGAGTGTAAGGAGCTCTTTCACTAACGTGCCTCGCACATAGTCACATATCACTACACTTCCACAATCTGACACATTGGCAATCGATGCCTCACAATTTGCCATGACTGAAGAAACATTCACCCATTGGTAAAGGTTTCGTAGGAGCCTGTGTCGCGACACGTGAAGGCGAATAGAAACGAGGGGAGGAACAGCACGGGGACCGTATCTATTTTGGATCCGCGGTTTGTCCCTGTGTAATCTTCTTCCTCATTTCTTCTTCCGCTACGACGAGAAATGCGAGTTGAAACACGCTGCCGCGCCTGCGAAGGGACGACGAGCGGCACATCTGCTCAAAACACCGTCTAGAGCAGAACTGAGCATTTCGCATGCTCGCCGTTAGGGGCGCAGGGACCGCACGTGCTGCCCTCTAGCGAAGATCAGCAAGCTGAGTCCATTCCGCCAAATTCGAATACAAGTTAACCGAGGATGAGAAATGGCATATCAAATCTGGTACTCTTTTTTTTGGTTCGGAATGACGTCGACTTGAAGTCGCTATGGGGTCAACTCCTTTCATTGATGATTTTTCTACTCAACAATCCACTGTATTCAAATATCAGCAACGTCACCAAAATTTACTGTGATTTAAAGTGGCTCGTTTAGGATAATGAAAATAACAACGGGCCCGCATCAAGGGATTGTCGTAATGAAGCATTTGATGTCTAATCAGGAAATAGTATGTTCGAAATTAAAACAAATCCACTTAAAATGATGTCCACTCGTTTATTTCTCATAACAAAGTTAGGACATTGAGGACACAGGTATGTTATCTGAATATTATACAGTATCTATACAATGTGTAACTAAAAACTGTACAAAAGTAGAGCTTAGAGTATTTGTTGTTCAGACATAAAATGAGTTCACAGCCTTGGAGACAAACCCTTTTAGAGTATCTCAGATCTAATAATATTCAGTCAAATAATGTCACTGATATCCCACTTAGTGGTATTTGGTAATGAATAATAATCGTAAATAATGTTGTTTCATCATTTACATTGTTACATATCACAGAAGATAAATATATACACAGGGTGGCTTCTTAAACAAAAAAAAATTGTAATGAAAATTTTAGTTTTAAAAAACACTAGAAGATATAAACATATCTATAAAATTGGCTCAAAATTCCAAACAAATCAATCTAGCTTGTCCCAGATCTTACAAGTGAAAAGAGCAGAGTGAGCAAGAGGCAAAGAGAAGCAATTTTACAAACAAGAATAAAAAAATAAAAAAACAGGAAAATTGTTGACTGGAGAAGACTAATGGAATAACCTTCAGTTACAACTGTAAACAATACTTAGAAAAAAACAAAGTACTAAAGTTACTTTTAAAACTATACACAAACCTCAGAGTATACTTAAAAATAATTTTTTTTTTATCCAGTGTAAAAAGATTTTTCTCTTTTCTTCATTATTTTACAATCCTTGATCAACATCTCAAAGCGTCTTCAGAATTTTAAAAAGATTGGACAAGAAAAGAAATAAGAATTAAGGTGGCTTAAGAGCTGGATACAAGAAGTCTCTCCATAATGGTGGAAGTAGATAATGTGGTTGCATTCTTAACTTGATCATCTTCTGCTCACAAAAAGGAGTCACAAGATGAGAAGTTGGAGGAGCGCATTTGTGCTCAAAATAATACTGCAAATATTAAAACCAAATCAAGTTAAAAAAGCAAGGTAAGCCTACGTCCTCTTGCTAAATGCATACTTGACCATCTGAAACTGACCTGAAGAGGACTACCTTCCTTTGTTCTTTTCTTCCGAGAGTACACACTCAATATGTCTGCATCTTTTCCAATAAGAAGATACTCTGTAACATAGCTCATTGCCCACCTGAGGCAGCCTTTTTTTTTACTGCCAGGATTGTTCTCTTCAATGAAATCAGAGAATTCTTCAAGTCCAATTGCAAGGAGACTGTGGAGAAAAATAAAAAGAAGTTACAGCAATTACATCATCCATGCAAATATCATACAGGAAAAGTCAGCATACTTACTGGTCTTCTGATGGCAGGAACATCTTCTTTTCACTGATTGTTCTAAATGGCATGGTTGGAAGCAATTGTGGGTAAATGAAGACTGTACTCTCAGCCATAAAATTCATCAGTTGAGGCGGAAACTTTTCCAAATACCTATTTCTTCTGTTTTTCTTTTTTGTACTGCAAAATTAAGCAGATTAAAACCATATCAAAGCAAAGTTTTCAACAACTGTTGGATGGAATACTTACGCAATTGAAACTTCATTTTCCATAAACCTATGGAGTAAAACAAACAAACAAAAAACAGAAAAACGAGACATGAGAAAGGCCAGAAGAATTCAATACATAAAATAAGGACAAATAAAAAAGAATTTCTTAAGACCAATACAATACAGTAAACAAACCTCTGAATGGTTGATCCTTCCTCAGTCAAAAATTTTTCTTCCCATAACTTGACAGATTCCAGTGCTGGTATTAGATTTGCTGCTTCCAAGGAAGATTCATCTTTTCTTTTTGCCTCTGAAAGCAGCTTTACCTTGTGAATGGAAGCAGCTTAGTTAAGTGACATAATCCCATTACACAAAGTACAAGAGATGAAATGGTGCACTTAACATACCAGATGATCTTTACAAAATGGAGCATAATGGCCATGGACTGGATGTTGATAGGTTTGAAGAAAGCTTTGAGTCAATAGCTGAACATATTGCCTAATTTGCTGATCAAGAACAAGCCTTTGAGCTGCACTCAAGACAATGTTGCTCTCTACTAACACATCACCATCAGATGACAGTTTCACTTCCGCACCCGTCTCAGAGGGTTTGAACTTTGACAACTCATGATTTACAGATATTGTTTCACCATCCTCATGAGACTGAGATGAAGTTGATACAGGTAAAGTAATTGATGATCCTGCATCAGATATATGACCCTCATCTACTTCTGCAGACACAGAGTGGCATTCTCCACACTGTGCATTGCCATTATTCCAAGAAATCTCAACAGGATTTTGTGATTCCTATGAACATAAAGAGGCAAATGTATCTCTGCTAAGCTATGTAGGCTGAAAAAAATGCTCTCCAACCATATCAACCAATTATTTTACAACCAAGTGAACATGATCAAGATAAATACGCTTCACAAGGGTCACTTCAAAGAGCTCAAAATGGGAAATTTTACAAAGAGTATGTCCAGCCTGACTCTGCAATCTAGTGAAATGTGGGAACAGACTGGATTGAATTTTCAACTTGAATACTTCTGATGTCAGAACAAGGTTTCAAATTTGGAAGAGATTATGATGAATGAAAACTATCAAAAGTGCCTTTTCCCCATCAGTTAAAAACAGCTCACGCCTCGAGAAGGCTGGGGTAGGCCGCTTCCCGGTTCACGCTTATCGGCCCTCTTGCCCGATAGCTTTCTATTAAATAGCTTCGCCGGGTTTGTGAGCCACTAATCTGAGTTAATAACCGAATGACTTTTAAAAAGTTGCCACACAATTAATCTTTGCAGAATATGAGTAAAAATCACCTGACTTGAAAACTGGAATTGAACTTACACTTACCAGTACTGGTGGATGACTTGTGTCAACAGTGCTTTCGTAAGCATTACTTTTCTCCCAATCATTAGATGGGTTCTGGAAAAAGTAGTCCTTGCCAGGAGAGAAAAACTGTAATCCAGCATTGCTCTCTGTGCTCACAGCGTTAACAGGACCATTTTCCACAAGCATGGTTTGTTTGCCTGCAGGACTTTCGTACCCTATATCAAAAGCATTAAATTTTCCAGGAGTGGAAGGAAAATATGGCTTTTCCCCAGAAGCGGAGAATGCAGGCTTTGTCTTTGTACTGGACTTATCACCACTGACATGAGACAAACAGTGGCTGCCTATATCGGGATTGACATCTCTTTGAATTATTTTTTTTCCTGTTCCTGGAGTTTTTGAGCATGGAGGACTGATAGGTGGAACAGGCGTGTTTAGGCTTGGAGTGCTAGGACTTCTGGCAGGGGGCGGGGTAGTTTTACACGAACCAAGGGGAGCAAGGGTCCCCAAAGACATGTAGGCATCCAAAAAGAGGGACATTTCTTCATTATTGCTCCCTTTCTTTTTATCCCCATCTTTATCCTCATCTTCACTAGACATGTTCTCAGTAAATTCCATAAGTTCTCTCATGAGATCGTTCAATTCCCGCTTAGAGACTTTAACAGCTCTATCTCTCCGCAGCTCTTCTTTGTCAACTGAAATAGCAGAAGGCCAACAAAATTAGGGATGATACATGACAAGATTTTATTCCAAACCACAATTCACTAGATCTTTAGAACAGAAATTAAAAACAGAAAAAGTTTGAAAAAAATTTGTTTCATGGTCAAACTTTTAAGATAACTTCCACAAGTCAAAATAAACTCACTTATTTCTTCTTCTGCTAGGACATTGTATTCTGGATCTTCCTCATCATCATCATGGTTTTGTACATCTGGCTCTATAGAAGAAAACACACAAATTTAGTTCTCAGAGGTCTAACTTACACTATTTTGATAATGATAAGGAATAAAATATTAAAGTAACAAACCTGAACGCATGGGCTGCATGAATTCATTTAAAAATTCTTGCCAGTCGGCATTGTCACAAGTGGTGTCGTATAAATCAGGTGTGATGTCAGGAGGTATGAACGCTTGCTCAATTTCTTCTAGTGGGGTGTCATTGAGAGGCAGCTTAGAACGTGTTCGGAGAGCAATATTTTCATCTTTTTGATCTACATGAGGTTCAGGGGGCACCTAATAAAAGAAAAATGAAATTTAAAAAAAAAGAAAAGAGAAAAGAAATGGAACTAAGTACAATTAAGCATACATCAAATAAAGAAAAGACTATAACATAACACACGAAAAATACAGACCAGTGCTTCAACACCCTGAGATGAAACCCTTTGATAGCATTTAGAGGAACTTACCAAGGGGACTTTAAACACTCCATCATCAGACCAGTTAGTTTGTGTCGCAGAGTCTATGATAGTCGTCTTCGGCGATGGAATCGGTGTTGGGGGACAGGACTCAGTGTCAGTGTCAAAACAGGCTGGGGACTGTTCTGCAGACATATCTCTTTCTGAGCCCCTCTCTGACCCATCACGTTCAGAATAATCATTGTCACTAGGATCATCTTCGCACGGTTGATACTCCTCATCATCCTCCGAATCATCGTTGAGATCCTGGTTTATTAATACTTGACACTCGGAGGGCTGATAGAGCTTCTGAGGCGTTCCTGTCCATGACACATCTGGCCATGATACATCTTGCTCATTATCACATAGCAACCTGGCCTTTGCTCTTGTCAGTCTTGGCTCAAATGATACATCGTCACTATCACCTGAGACTGCCACATCACCTGATTTTATGCTTCGCCGCACCATGGCTTGGACATATGGATTAGTAATGACACTTTTCAGGATATTCTTCACATTGGGAACCGTTAGTCGATTCCTCTCAGCTTTTGCCTCCAACTGACGTTCGATTTCTTCACCCATGCCACTTAAAATGGCATTGTCTTCCTCTGCAACCTCAGACTGCTTCCTTTTCCGGCCTCTCTGATCTGAAGATCTACTGCAATCCACTTCTGATTCAACTATTTCCAAACTGCAAGAAGACCCATCATCTGAACTTTCTTCATCCCATCCTCCATGAGGAAAGTCTAATTCAACAGTGACGGTTCCATTTGTGTCTGTACTAGAAAATGTTTTACTCCAGGAAGGATCTGCAGAGCTCACTTGTTTGGAGGAGCTGGCTGATGGCTCAGATTCATTTTCCTTCAGTAAGGAAAGTATGCTTCTATGAGATGTGCATTCTTCTGAGTGGTGGGATTGCTTTGAGATGGGAGAGTGCTTGGGGGGAGTATTTCCGCCCCAAAGATTCCTACTCAATGACACTGCACCATTTTTCTTCGAAATGGAGCTTGGAGTAGAGCAGCAATCTGGGCCACTGATAAAGGAAGGAGATTTTGAACATGAGGCATGACCATGCTTCCAGGTTGAGCGTTTGCGCGGAGGCGTTCTGGGTGACTGTGGTGTTTGGGAACTCATCCTTGGCTGCAGTGACGCAGGTGACTCACCGCATGCACCAACCAAATCATGATGACGTACCTGGAAGAAAACACAGTGACAATAAAACATAGTGTTTAGAGACATTACATAAGTTGTTTCGAGACCAAAAACGCAGAAGAAATAAGAGACACGATACAATAACACCCACAACACTTTGACATACAGATATGCAAGCCCAATGTTTCAATCAACATAATAGATAACCTAACTAAAGAGAGCACAGATTGTTTAGTTTCTCACGACACCCTCTCATAACCTCAGCTGGAATAAAGCGCACAAAATGTATCGTGGTACATTGCCGACCGCCCAACATGGAATTATATTTTAGCAAACAAAATATGCAAACCGGCAAAGTTGGAGGGTACGCCGTTTAAGAGGACAAGCAGTTGAAGAATTGACATCACGAGTAAGCAGAGTAGCACATCGAGGCAAACGTTATTAAGAAGAGACCTAATGGATTCCAATCTTCACTTTTAGAAACTCTCAATTTCAATAATTACGTTCCACACACCAAAATCTTTGTTTGTGCAACCGACAAACGCGCGCAATATCCTTTCTTGTTGGCAACGGCAGCAAGATGGACGACGTTCTCATTCGGCGATAATATGAGAACATTTTTACTACTTAAAGAATGTTGCAAACATAAATGAATACGACACATGCCAATAACATGAACGACTGCTTGGAATCAAATTTAGAATAGGTACTCCCTTTTCACTATGAGAGCAACCAGATCATAAAATGCTAGTTCGCATTTTCCATTTTGGTATGTTATAAACACATCACAATGTTTTCATAGCAGCGTCGAATACGCCAAATTCACATTCACATTGCTTAGCGTGTTGCGTGTTGTAGTTGTAGTTGGTTGTGGAGTCGCTGTAGAGGTCCAAAGAAAACTTCAAGTCATCTGTCAGTTGTCTTGCTCCTAATTCCTGAGAACTGAGCTGTACTGACTAAAGTAAAATGGTTAGTAATTCTTCTTGCTTGTTTCTTGAACTGTATTAATATTGAGTTGCTTGCATTACATTTTTTTCTCTGACCTTTACAATATTTTGATACCGGTCTCTTAACCTGCAAATGGAAGGGTATAACAATCGTTTAATTTAAAAGAAAATATAAAACATGCGAGCTTATGGGTGTCCAAGGCAAATCTATTTGTTACATATAAAGTTGTAGATGCATGATCTCTCTTTCTGATATATTAATAGGAAATAATGATTTACGTTCCCTTGTGCATGACTGAACTAAATTTTAAGTCATTCCAAGTTTTACAAATAATAAACATTAAGATAGTGAAACCTCATATGCTTTCTTGTTATTTTTCTCATTTTTATCTTTATTTCATTGCAGGCCCGGCGTTATGATACACGAACTACGATATTTTCTCCTGAAGGTGGGTTACAGAATATTAAGTTTTCAGTTCCTCTGATTTTACTGTCCCTGTTTTGTTGCCGTGAATGTTTGTCAATGGCTCTTGAATTTTGCAGGGCGCTTGTATCAGGTGGAATATGCTATGGAAGCTATAAGTCATGCTGGCACTTGTTTGGGCATCCTGGCCAATGACGGTATCCTCCTCGCAGCTGAGCGACGTAATATCAATAAACTTTTGGATGAGGTTTTTTTCTCAGAAAAAATTTACAAGTTGACCGAGTAAGTTATTTTGTTTGAATGAATTATATCTTGTTTTAATGAATCTAAACAATGTATTCGCAACTGAAGATATTTTTTTCCTCTGAGGATGGTGTTTTAATGTGTATTACTTTTTGTTGTATTTTTCAGTGATATGGTGTGCAGTGTAGCAGGGATCACGTCTGATGCAAATGTCCTCACCAACGAGTTAAGACTGATAGCCCAACGGTACCTTGCACAATATGGTGAATCCATGCCTTGTGAGCAATTGGTGTCTGCCTTGTGTGACATGAAACAAGCCTACACCCAGTACGGAGGTAACTATTGCTCACATATTTAATTAAATTGTATTTTAAAATGTGTATAAATTCAATATTTTGTTGAGAACTGAATTAGAATTTACTCCCTTATATTTTGAAGATCATGTTCTCATTCTATCTTGAGGAGGGCATTACCTCTCTTGAGATAGTGTAGTCATAATTCTTTTGCCCCTCTGAAATTTAACCCAAAATATTCCTTGTTGGAGTGAAGTAACCAGGTACAGTTGGGTCATGATGATAAGCCCTTCCCTTCTGATACCTGCCCTGCAAGGTTTTTGACAGTGTCTTGAGGGATGATATGTGTGTATCTTTCAGGCAAGCGACCATTTGGAGTTTCAATTCTATACATGGGCTGGGACAAACACTATGGATACCAGCTATATCAGTCAGACCCAAGTGGAAATTATGGGGGTTGGAAGGCGACATGTATTGGTCACAATAGTTCGGTATGTTTTCATCTGTATGTTATAACTCTTTGACTTTGGTGTAACCAGATTGTGCTCAAATTTCATCTCCCCGTCTTAAATTATAATTTTTCGTGAGTTATGGATATTTGTGGAATTTGTATTTGCAGGCAGCCGTGTCAACTCTAAAGCAGGAATACAAGGAAGGGGAAATGACTTTGGATCAGGCCAAAGCATTGGCAATCAAAGTCCTTAGCAAAACCTTGGATCTTACTAAGCTCACATCAGAGAAAGGCAAGTGATCTTCAAAACTTAATGAGTTATATTTTGCAAGTACACAATTATTGATGCCTCATGTGATTAATTTTGTATTGTAGTGGAAATGGCCACCTTAACAAGGAAAGATGACAAAACTGTTATCTCTATTCTTCCTGCTGCACAAGTGGATGTACTTGTTGCTGCATATGAAAAACAGGAAGCAGAGGCCGAAGCTGCTAAGCGTGAGAAGCAGAAGAGTTAAGTCTAAATTTACTTCATGTCTGGTTTTGTTGGTTTAATAATTAACGTCTTTTCTGTATTAAATATTTTATGAACACCAGTAAAAGTTCCTTTATTTCAATTCCATGATTGGAACACACTATATCCCAAAAAAGTGGGAAATATAAAGGCTATTCAAAATGGGTTGATTGACAAGAATCAACTTTGTTCTAACTGGCACCAGTATTTAGGCTATTTGAGTACTTAGTTTTCTGTTTTCTTAGAAAACCCACACAGAAATGGGAATGTCGTCTGACTAGGAGGAAATGTGTTCAATGATTTTAACATTTCATATTAATTTAAGATGAGCACTGAGAAGCGCGTGGGCACAAAGGATTCATGTCCAACAAATAAAAGGCTGTGTAGAGGAGACGCAATAGCTGGAAAAATTTCCAAGGTTTGAGTAATGCGTGCCTCCATATAATCAAATTTTTGAACCAAATCTGAACACCTCAGCATCGATCATAGTTGCTATGTTGAATTTTACTGAAATTTTTAATATTGTTGAAGATGGTTTCACTAAGACACTCTGGATTTTAAGACCAATAGTAACAAAAAAAAAAAATCTGCTCAGAGGGACCTTTAAATACGGAAATTGCATACTAATTATCCAATAAAAATATAGTGGACACACGAAATTAAAAGGAAAGCATAAGTGTATTTATCACAACTTTATTTCCTTAGGAAACGAAGATAATGATTCATGGAGATCTGTACAAATAGTGCTTACCAGAAAACAGCAATCCAAGGTCACACAAGAAGTGTTGAGCCATGAATTGCTTCACAGAAAACTTTTACAATTCATATAACATGTTGCACTTAAGATACAAAGTAGCTTTTCTAGCCAATTATTTAAAAAAAAAAAAAAATTCCTACATGCTTATGACTGTTAATGCTGATTTATTTACTCGCTGCTGTGAAACTTGCAAGGAAATCTGTGACAATAGATTTAAGTTTAGCATCTGTTTCATCAGTGATCTTACCCTCCTTGGAGATAGTTGCAAGAACGTCCTTGTGGGAAGATCTGGAATCAATCAGAAGAGTTAAGGTATGTCTTAAATTTAAAAATATAAAAGCCAGAGCAGATACTTTGTAAAAGTTACGTACAGGATGTGCTCGAGGAACTGCTTCTCAAATTCAGTAATTTTAGAGGGGTCCAGTTTGTCAAGGTGGCCACGGACACCACAATAGATGACAGCAACCTGTTCTTCAATGGCCATAGGCACTGAAACAAATGATAAATTAAGATTAGCACTCATATCACCTGAAACATCCTTTGTGCAGTTGTGCAGAATACTCACCATACTGTCCCTGCTTGAGGAGCTCAGTGAGGCGCACACCTCTGTTCAGCAGCTGCTGGGTGGAAGCGTCAAGATCTGAACCGAACTGGGCAAATGCAGCCACCTCACGGTATTGCGCCAACTCCAGCTTCATGGAACCAGCCACTTGCTTCATGGCACGGGTCTGGGCAGCAGATCCTACACGTGATACTGAAAGACCGACGTTGATGGCAGGTCGGATACCCTTGTAGAACAATTCAGTTTCCAAGAAGATTTGTCCATCGGTGATAGAAATTACATTGGTAGGAATGTACGCTGACACGTCACCAGCCTGGGTTTCAATGACGGGCAGGGCAGTCAGAGAACCGCCACCAAGAGCAGTGCTCATCTTAGCAGCACGCTCCAGCAGACGGGAGTGGAGGTAGAACACATCACCAGGGTAGGCCTCACGACCAGGAGGTCGACGCAGCAGCAGAGACATCTAGAAAATACAGTATTAGATAGGCAGCCATTAGATAAAGAAATAAAGTTCTTATCCAATTATTCTTACCTGACGATAGGCAACAGCCTGTTTGGACAAGTCATCATAGATGATGAGTGCATGTTTGCCATTGTCACGGAAGAATTCACCCATGGCACAGCCAGAATAAGGAGCCAAGTACTGCAGAGGGGCAGCATCCGAAGCAGTCGCAGCCACAATGATGGTATACTTCATGGCCCCTAAACACACCAGTCAAAATGATCTTTTGCAAAGACTACCACAAGATATATATCAACTGCAGTGGTACACACCTGCATCAGTTAGCCTCTTCACAATCTGGGCGACAGTGGACCGCTTCTGACCAATAGCAACATAGATACAGTACAACTTCTTCTTCTCATCCTGGCCTTGGTTGAATCGCTGCTGGTTGATAATTGTGTCAATAGCCAAGGCAGTTTTACCAGTCTGACGGTCACCAATGATCAACTCACGCTGACCACGACCAATGGGTACCAATGAGTCCACAGCTTTGATACCAGTCTGCATAGGATCTCTTACAGACTCACGGGGAATGATACCAGGAGCCTTGGTGCCAACACGGTACCTGGAATAAAAAAACAGCTCCATCAGAGGCAATACACAGAAATACGTAAGTTCTGAATCTAAATCCAACTCCTTCACTAAGTAAAACCTACGACTGCAGTACAAGGCAATCAGTGATCAGTGGAGGCTAGCAGTCCTTACCTCAGCTTTCCTGAGAGTGCTCCCTTTCCATCAATAGTGTCACCAAGGGCATCAACAACACGACCAAGCAGATCTTCACCAACTGGCACATCAACAATAGCACCAGTTCGCTTAACAATATCTCCTTCCTTAATAAGTCTGTCATTACCAAACACAACAACACCAACGTTGTCAGGTTCCAAGTTCAGAGCCATACCCTGTGCGAAAAAGAAACGCATTAGTGTCTTAGAGAAGCTCACAAGATTTGCATGAAAAGATAAAGGCTAGGCAAAACGTACCTTAATGCCAGAGGAAAACTCCACCATCTCATCGGCCTGAATATTCTTCAAACCGTACACTCGAGCAATACCATCACCAATGCTCAAGACACGTCCAGTTTCCTCAAGGTCAGCCTAAAAAATTAACAGTAAAATCTATTAGATTGGGAAACATCAGTCATTGTGTTGACAATCAATACACAAAATCACAAAGAACTACTTAGATGACACCACAGCTGCACGAACTGGAACTGAATTAAGATGTCAAATGATAATTATAACTCATAACCTACCTTTGGGGCTGATCCCATAATTCTCTCCTCCAGGATGGAAGACAACTCCGCTGCTCGCTTGCTGCATGATACATGGAGAGCTCGTGCTGCAGCAATCTGACTTGCAGGCCAAGCAAGGTTTGAAACCTGGCAAATAAAAAGGTACGTTACTAGAAGAAGCAAAACAAGTAAGTTAACCTGATTTCACTTTTGCAAATGTTTTAATTTTAAAGAATCAACTGATGCTACAAAATAAGGTTGCCTTAAGTAAGATGTTAATATTTGCACAGCTGATATAATGGGTCAGTTGCCTGTCTCACATGATTTCACGACTCAGATAGGTTAGAACCCAACGGTTCGTTGCACTTAAGACCACTCACAGAAACGGTTTAGCACGGACATGATATATCTCGGGTAACATTCTGAAAGCGCGATCATTCAGAGGACGAAAATGGAAATCAGTCATCCTTGCCAAAATTTGCGGTCGCCGCCGGCACACCCTCAATTCTTAAGGAGAGGGATTAAATACATGTCAGCAACTGACTACGAGTGGCAACTCAAAATTTCATGGTACAGGACTGTCACGAATCGAAAGAGGTGATCAAAGTGAAAATGTGACAGGGGTCTTTTTCGTAATTGAAAGCAGTGGGAAATGTCCTCCAGCTTATAGAGGACAACCTCTACGGACCTTAGAGCTAGCATACATTCACACATCTTCCGAAGAATAATAATGCACTCCCATCGAACATCATGTCAACAACCAGTCACCAGAAAAAAAGAACACAGAAATCTGCGTTCATTGAAATAAGTACCTGCGGGACGGCATTAGGCAATGCCTTCGCCACCTTGGCAGCGAGACGAGCGGAGAGGAGAGCCATTTTGAACAACACTTATCGAAGGGACCCCAAAGATGGAGAGCAGTAGACAAATCGTGTCCCAGCAGGCAACGCGAATTGTAATCTCGACACCAAAGTTTACTCCTCGTTACTTTTGTCGTCCAGTTCACAACTTAATACGTCAATATATGTAGATTCGGTCCGAAGATTGGGATAAAAGTGCAGCAAGAACTAGTCTGCAGTCTTCGTTTTTAATCGTCGATATATGTTCAACGAGAGCTCGTCAAAGACTAAACCCAAAAAGCTTTGGGTTTGAGAGTACTTGTGCTCTCTTGAACTGCAGAATTTTCATCCACATGACCAGGTCTTACAGCACGTGGTTTTCTTTTCTCTAGACTTCTAGAAAACAAATCAAGTTTGAACCATGCAAACACTTTCAGGCGCATAGAACTCCGTTTTGAAATCTATTGCAGGTTTATTGGATGTCTAGACGATATAAATGTGAAGTTAACATCTTTTTGACCACGATTGACCACCAAGTTCGTGGAGCGTGGTAGTGGGGTCATTTGACTGTTTGTTGTGAGCTTCAACCGGGCACCCGGCATCACCCATTCTCTTTTATTGCACCCAAGTGCTTCAGCAAGTAGGACGTTGGTCGGCTTCGTCGTCCTTTTGCTTGTCCTGTGAGACAAATTATAGTTAAGACAAGTAAGACATCGAATTTCTATTTACTTTAACCTTAAGCAATGTGGAATGGCACTGAAATATTTAAGATAGCAAGCTGTTCCAGTGTTGAAATGAGTCGATTTTTGAGTTTCTGGTGTATTTGTAGGTTAAGTGGAATTCCCCTTGGGTACGCTGTGTATGATGGTTTTTTCCTTTTTAAGTCAGTTTGCATTACGTAGCTTTTGTTATTTGATTTCTGATTTGTTGATTTAAGATTGTTGGTATAGCCAGTTTAGTTTCATTCGCCCAGGATTGTTGGTTTTTTTTAACGCAGAGTCGGCATCACTGCGTTTTCACCTTCTGCTGACACAGCCCATTCTTACTTCTACCTCGTGGCGTTAATTTTGCTTTGCACGATATGCGATGAATCCTCCATGTTCAGTTTTTCTCTGGACATGCTTCCCTTTTCTTTTCCATGTATGTCAGGACTCTTTCATCAACCTGTTCGTGTTTTTAGCCTCACTATGCGGTGTAATTTTGTGAATGGTACAATCCTGGGTATGGAGTTGGATTAAGTCTCTCCTTGTACATCAGATCAAGTCCAAACTATTCTCCCCGACGTTCTACCTTTGACTTGTACAAGTTCTGGTCCTTAGTTTGGAGCTCTGTGTGGTTAGTCTACTATGTTATCAGAACCACCTGTTGATAGTTATCTATCCATCTTCTTTGTTTGAGATTTGTGCGAAATTCTCTTTTAGTAATTTTACATTCAGTGCTCATTGGCAGCGGATGACCACCTATTGAATTGCTTTCACATTTCATTCATAACTGCGCTGTTGAAAAGTGGACTGCTTGACCTCATGCACTGGAGCTCTTGAGCTACGTTTACATGCACTGCCTTAGTACATGACTAGCTTAGTAAGTCAGTAACGCCGTAGCTTTTACATGGCGCCTTAGTCGATGTGACTAAGGACGTTTTTGTTTTAAATTTTTATAACTTGTCTTCAGCAGCTGACCAAATCTGCGCGCTCTGTTCGTAACCTTCTGCTTGGTCACCGCTAGTCACGATCTAAACTGTTAAAATGAACCTTTTGACACTTACTAGCTTAGTTAGTTCACCCTTAGTCGTGAACTAACTAGAGAAGGTCCTCGCGCGTTTACATGGTGACCAACGAGCACGCTTAGTGCTCACTAGTCACTTACTAAGGCACTGCATGTAAACGTAGCCTTGGTCATGTTCTGAGTTGTGGAGCATCCTTTTGAAGATGTTAAGCTACCACAATTCAGTCAGATGTTATTTTAATGGAAGAAATTTTTTTTTCTTCCAATGAGATTTTAGTACACAGGTTACTTCAGTGAATTGCACGTTTTGAAATTTAATGCATACCTTTCAGAATGAACCATTAAAAGTTACTGTGCCCTCGCTGATGTATACTAAACGAAGATCTTTCTTTCATTTCCTAGGAATTTTTTCAATTAACCATGGATGACGAATGGGATGAATCTGTAAGTATGACATCATTACTGAGTATTTCGTAGATAAGTCGAAGAGGTATGGAAGAGTCAGTTGGGGCTATGTTTGCATGCATGCATGCATGTCTGCATGACTAGCTTAGTAAGTCAGCAACACCATAGCGTTTTCATGGGGCCTCAGTCAATGTGACTAGAAATTATTTTATTTTAAAAATTTTAACTTGGCTTCAGCAGCTGACCGAATCTGCACGCGAAATTAGTAACTTTCTGCTTTGTCACCGTTAGTCACGATCTAAACTGTTTACTGAGTTGCAACCTTGTGGTCATGCTTTCATCACAACCACTCAGATTTGTGTGATTTTGTTTTTGTTCTGTTTTTT
>CABIKL010001227.1:0-16332 GCA_902196195.1 Aptinothrips rufus | reverse complement strand
AAATCTTACCGAAACGTTTGTTTGGATCCTTGAAGGGGCTCACATATTTGCCATCAGGGGTGACATCTCCATTCTTATTCAATAAATTATCACGAGGTATGCGATAATTCTGAAACAAGATGAATCTGAAGACCAAAAAGGAATTAATCAAAAATCTCATAAATAAGATAAGGTAAGACAGAATCAAAAAAATTATCATACCCATTATCGGCACCATTCAATGCAATCTTTTCTCCTAAATCTCCAACAATTATACCAGGAAAAGGAAGTAATGTACAGGTGTCCCTGATTGGAACGACAAATGAATGAAGTCCATGATTGTGTCCATCAGGTGTGATGAGCTGAGCATACAGCACAATATGCGTAGCAGTTTTCCCTACAGAAAATTTTAAAAATACGTATTTTTATTCAGATATGAAATTTGGACCAAGTCAATTAATGTAAGTTGGTCGCAAAAGTTAATCTCATTCTATTAAAGAAGATGAGCCACCAAAGCTCTGAAAGAATGAAAAAGACTAGCAGCTTGCTTACCAAGATTGCCAACCCAGAATTTCGCCGCTTCAAAATCAGGTGTGTTGATCACAAATTCTTCTGTCTTTGGGTCATATGTTGCAGTTGTTCGCATACCCCGAGTATTAGTACCATGGGCAACCTCAGTAAGTGCAAACGCTCCTCCTATCTAAACATTTGAAACATTTCATGATAATTATTAACATAACTTTATGAAAACAAAATTTATATAAAAGGAATGAAATAAGAACACTTACAGTTCCATTTTCAATTGCCTCAATGTAATCATAATGTTTTGCAGTTCCCATACCACGGACAGCATTATTGAAGAAATCAAATGTCAAGAAGTATTTGACAGCAAGTGATGGATCATACTGGTAAATACAGGCAGAGAAGCACAATGGCTGAAATATAAAAGAAAATTAATTAAAGGGTCTATGCAAAAAATTAGAGACATAAACCAGCCAGACAAAAAAATATGTACCAACCAGTTGCGGTTCTGATATAATTTCATCCAAAGGCAAAATGTTCATCTCCTTCAAACGATACATTCTTTTTATGGCTAATCTACGCTGTTCGTCAAGAGACAGAGTATGAGGCAGATGATGGAAAAGTGGATCATCTTGAAGTGCTTTCCAAACTTTCATCTGTAGGGAGGATGGTAAGTTAAAAGTCTAGATATGTAGAGATCATGTAAATAAAGCAGAAAGAAGCAAAGAGAACCCAAAATGCAAACCTTGAGCTGGAGACACTTTTCAGTGTGCATGAAAATTTTTAATCTCTTCCAATCAAATGAAGCCTGTTTCCGATATTGATCGAGGGGACCGGGAGAAAAGTCCTTCAATACATCCATGGTATCCGATATGTTGGTGTTTGCTGAATACATATATACAATTTAATTAAAAATTTGTTTTCTTAAATCTTCAACCAAATTTAAAAGTACATACAAAATCAACAGTTCCTCAATCTCTACGTTATATACAACATTATTCATGACAACAATATTATGAGGAATAAAGGCAATCCATGCAGAGCAAAGGATTGCCAGCATAACATTCGGTTACTACATGAAGTCCAGTTTAGTAACAGCAAGTCATTCTTAAATAAAAGAAGATTAGATAAGCAATAAACTCACTAACAAAACCAAGATAAATGGAATAATTTCATCAAAACTTTGTTTCTTCTTACCAATGAAACGAAGAAAGACTTTCGTTGAATTCAGTCTAAAGAGCGGAATAGATGGTCTTCTGCTTAGTAACATAAATTTGTAAAAATTAGATCACACAAGAGACAGGACTCTGACCCCCCTTCATTAATGCACAAATTCACAGATCTTCTGTTGATCACACTAGATTTCTCATACTGGAGGACTTCATATATGGCTGGAAAAGAGCGGGAAAATCCAACTTGTCTCTTGGTGCAATCCCACTGCACATTTCCTTTTCATTATGCGTTTTGGGGAATCATATTTTATTTTTTTTTATTTTTTTTAAAAAGAAGAAAACTACAGGTTTTTTACACACCGTTTGGAGTTGGGCGAGTCGTGGGCTTCATTGACGGTCTTTATGCTGCTAACTACTGTACACCGCTCACCGCTGCTGTACATCTGTCCTCCCCTCTTCCGGTCGTACTCGGTCAGAAGTACAAGTTGATTGAAGCATTTAAGATTTAGTTCAATACGAAACGATCTGAACATTTTTCCCTCCAAGTCAAATAAAGATTTCAGACTCAACTAAGAGTAGCAGAGATCACAGACGCATATTTTCTTGTCTTATCCGTTTAGGTCTCTCTCTCATGATAGACGTATTCGAGTTCTTGAGCGTACCTAAGATATACAGACTTTGACCAAAATGTTTTGTTGAGTAATTCCAGATATCAACAGGTTGGCCGGTTGTCCTTTCTCGTTAGATCTCTCTGGTTTTTGATGGGTTTGAGAAACGAAAATCTGATCCTGTGTGACATATTGCTGTCTCATGACAATTAGAACTTATGCTTAAATTTTTAAAGATTTGTCCCATGAAAGATTTGCATTTTATACTCTGTGTTTCAAACCTGAATTAAAAAATTAGTTTTGTTTGTTTTTTCCAGCCTAATCTTTTCATTTTTGTCTTATTTTGCAGAGTTATCCATTCAGTATGTCACTCTCAAAGTCAGCCAAGCGGATGGCTTACCGCTCATTGGAGTCATACTTCATGGAATTGTACACCAACCCCTTGCGCACTAAATCTGTTACCAGGTAATTTACATGGTAAATCTTTGTGGTATAAGATTTTGCGGAGCATACCTGCACTATCCTCTGAGAAATTTGACTTGTTTCAGTGCTGTCATTTATGTTTTGGGCAACTACACCTCCCAGCGTATATCAGGTGCCAAAGCTATCGATCAAAACAGCCTTCTATCATTTGGAGCATATGGGTATGACATCAGTCCTGAATTGAATTTTCGTTACCGGTATTTTTACCATGTTCTAGTAACTATATCCTTCCTTTTTGCAATCTACAGGTTGTTTTTTGGTGGATCCATTCCTCATTATTTCTTTCAATTGCTTGAATGGCTCGTTCCTGGAAATTCTGCACTTTCAGTAGTGAAGCAGTTGTTGGTTCAAAGATTAATTTTCACACCTCTGTACCAGCTGTTTACCTTGTACACTATATCCCGTCTTGAGGTCGGTTTTTTACTTTTACAATTTTACTTCTCCCTCTTTGATCAAGAGTAAGAACTATGACATTTTAAATAAATAAAACTTTCAGGGACGCACTCATCGACAGGCTATTCAGCAGCTGATTCCGATATATGTTCCTGTTCTTGTTGCAAATTGGAAATGGCTCACTGCTCTCACCGTTATCAACCTCACTGTTGTACCTCCTGTTGTAAGTCAATTTAAGTTCTCTTCGTGATATTTAAAAGCAGGGGAAAATTTATCTGATTATTCTAAGACTGCGAAGAATTTGTCTTAACTTACTTATGTTCGTTCCATTTCCAGCTACGTGTTGTCTTCATGAATCTTGTTGGTTTCGTTTGGAGCGTTTACATCGCCACCAAAAGGAGAAAGGCATCAGAAAAAAGGGGAGGTGGTGGATCCGGACAAGCCAAGGGTGGATCTCGCCCTGGCATGTAACTGTGCTTGCTCAAGCTTGTGACTTCCGATCAGTGAACAGGTTGCTTCAGTTAGCTTCGTCTAGATGTCCGTCCATGTATTACTGATCTTCACGAGATCTAGAAACATTGAAAACAATTGCAACAAAAGAGGACACTCTTTTAACATTCTCTTAACCTCTCCCAGATACTAAATATTTTTATTCTATTTCTCAGTTGTTGTATGATGTGTGGTGCGTTGATATTATATTTTTCTTGTTTACTGTAACATTTTGTTATCCTTAGTCATGTCCCACGGATCAGTAAGACATAAGTAAATTCATCATACTAATCAATTTTTAACACTGTCATTATGGCATTTAATTCGCTCTTAAATTTGGAACAGTTTGTTACATACATCTTTTACTGATTTCCAATCACAAATTTATCTACATTCTAAATGTATTGTCGGCATATCAGTTTGCACTTTTCCACTTTTAAATCAATTGAATAACTTCAAACCATTTGTTTTATGAATTATTTCTACAAAGTAATAATAAATAAGTCAGAGGTAAAATATCACAATTAAGACTAGAACACAATAACAAAACTTTTAAGCCACATATGCAAATACACCGTGAGCCAAACAACAAAAGAGCACATATTAGAACAGTGACTTATGTGAAAAAAACAAGATCAAAAGTGTTTGACTAGCTGAGTTCCTGTGCAGAAAAAAACACTCACTGTTTTTAGCAAACAAGCGATATTCGCACCTCATTATAGTTCCAAGAAAAAGCAAGACAGAGAACCTATCATATTTGCTTTACATGTCTCATCAAAGATCTCAGCAAACTGTAATGTAATTGCACCACTGTGTACAGGAAGGATTGAGGCAGATTCTGTCAAAACTGAAAGTGGTGTTCCTTTCAAAACATGACAAGCTCTCATGAAGCACATTGGAGTCTCAAGCAGAACTCAATCGCTTTCTTTGGTAATTTTACTATAACTAAACAACATTCCTTCAAAGTAAACAGCAACCAAATTTTCACATTTTGTTGTACAGAAATCCCATTTTGCATTGTTATTTCATTTGCAAATCCATTTGTATTCACCTCCGAATTCTCTCCATTCTTGCCTCAAAGTGACCCAAAACTGATAAAACATTACATTTTTCTGGCCAGTACTTATTAAATTAAAAGCAGATTCCTACCGTATATGATTAAAAACCAAGCCAGGAGCCCAAAACTAAGACTTCAGAATGATGGAACAAGGTCAAGTGTGATAGTTAATTATTCCTATACATTGGAGTACCAACTGTTTTGGACCCTTGGCACTGACATTTGAATCTGACGAAGGAGACTTGGCCAACACAATTTATAACATGGTTTACAATGAATTACATGAGAGCAAAGCTTTCTTCCTCTTTTAAACAAAACAAAATTATTAAATATTTCTCACATGTTTTTCACAGCTTTGCACCAAATATACAATTCAGGTGGTTTTCAAGTTTTAATAGCTGCTTGAAATCTATGTTTTAGAACCATAAGATTAATAATTCCCATTTACTTATTGCCCTATTTGCCAGTATGAAGAACACAAGAATCAACTTCCCAGAAAATTTGTAATGGAGACTTTTCCACAATCAGTACTCAGTAATGATCCTTCCCACAATGCAGGAAAATAAGTCTGAGTACATCAGAGCTGCATTATTTAGTGTATTATCATTAAATGCGATCATTCTTAAAACACAAGGAATCAATTGATATTTTTTAACAACAACTGAGTTTTTTTTTATCAGCTCCAATAGAGTTGTATGGCAAAGCCCTTAGGCTGCGCATGTAAAAACACTGTTGTGCTGAGAAAACCAACATTAACGCTGAGATAATACGCTGCGCCCATTTCGACTTCCTCCAGACCACCTTGAGCCACTGCTATCGCTATCACCATCTGAATCACTGCCACTTCCCAAGGGGCTTGTACGTTGATATGGTATTGGACGTTTTCGAGCACTGTTGACATAAATGAAAGTTATGTTAGATAAATATCAAACTGTTTTACAAAATCTCAGTAAATTTGGGCATTAGTAGCATTCATTTAGTTAGGAAAAAATATTAACATCCAGACTTTTCTTTTCATTAAAATTGTTAGCAACCACTTATTTCCCTTTATTAGATTAAATGATGAGTGTTAATTGGCCAAACACTTGATGTACTAGAAATACTTCATGTTGATTTTGAAGTCCAAATAGAAGACTTCATTCTCACTTTGCCATCAGTGGTCACTCAAGCATCTAACTGATCACATATATAAAAAAAGATAATAATCTTTATGGTACATCAGTGAAAACTTTGCATATTTTAGCACAGCATGAAAAATAAGTAAAAAAGTTGATAAAAAAGTATACCACTCGTGCTCTTGCTTTAAGCTCACATCTCAAATTATTTAACTGCGAAAACAAAATACAGCATGCAATTATCAAGAAGCCCTAACTTGAAATAGGGTAGGTAGCCATACATACCTCATGGATCCCATTGTTTTTGACTATCATGAATCTTAGTTGGGAGGCAGGTGAATAATTAATTTGTAAGATGAGATGAGGTGTTTCGAGCGACGAAATTGCATATATATGTATGTGAGAGTGCGAACAGGATGCATAACTGATCAATTCCATCCAATAACTACATAAAAATTTTTACTACAACATTTAATTGATTCACTTGTGCTGACTGAACAAACTGGACATAGGTACACTGATTTAAGTCAGGTATTCATGAGGTTACTCAACTATAACATCATTGCGACAACTAGGTCAAATAAAATTTTGTCCAAAATTTTAGGAAAGTTTCTTGTTAGATGACAAAACAAGGGTTATAGACACTTTATCGATACTTATTTATTTAGAAAGATTCTGAGACTTCATTGAAATCAGCAAATCTAAAGATTGATAAAGTTCATGCTAAAATTCAAAACATAGAAATTGATTAATTATGCAGCATATGCTACATGTGGAAGAAATCCAAAAGGGCCACTAAAGGCTCAGAAGGACTTATCAAACATTAGATAGATTCTCCTCAATTACATAGTAATCAATCAGAAATAAATGTCAACTCCGTGCTACCCATAAATAGCACTTGCAAAGAACTTTCCAGATAGCTGCCGATATAATTACTTTTTACAAATATCAATACACTAAAAAATGGATCATCGGTAAAATATTGAAAAAAGTCAATTATGAATTCATCACCAGATTATCTATTAAAAATTAAAGTCTGGTCAAAGAAAAGAAAAAAGAAGGAAAAGAACATGCAGAATCCACTACAGATTCATGTACTCTTCTTTGGGCAAGAATATGTTGACAAATAAATGCAATAAAGTTATTAAAACAAAGTTCAGTAGACTTCTCAGCATAATTACAACAAAAATCCAAACTCAAAAGAACTTCATGATCCTACTTTCTATAAACAAACTAGGACCAACACTGCTCTCATTAAAATGACAAGTGAGAGCCATCTAGTTACTGTCTTCAATAACTTGCTTGACTTTCTTTACCTCAAAGGCTGAGGTTGAAACATCAAATATATTACGTACAACTGTTCAGTCTTCTTTGAAGTGTACTTGAAAGTTATGGGCCACAGGGATTTAAAAAAAATGAATACTAATCTCTTAAGCAATTCATATTGCAGATAAAGTATCTGGCAAAAGCTTATTCATCTTACAAAGTCACTGCCGAAATAAAATAACAACACTGAATATTGCTAAGCACTTACAACTATAACACAACTACAAAAACAAAAACAAAAAAAAAGCAAGCCTGGCATAAGATAATGCTAAAAAATAAAGATGAAGAGGTCTTGACACTTTCCTCTATCTCATGGTTTGTGAACCAGCATGTGTAGTTTTGATCCACTGATTTATACACAGGTGATAGAGATTGCTATAAAAGCTTATGCATGACGATGGTGGAATCGCTCAGAAGAAAAATTATGCAGTGAACTGCTAAATCCTTTTTAAGACATTTTGGGAAACATGAAGATAATTTAAAGCACAACCAAGAAACAGACGGAGTCAATCAGCTTCCATGTCTCAGCCGCCTGAACTGCTGGATGATGAACTTGATCTTGACTGGTCTTTGCCTGCAGTTTTACTGTGAGGAATCAAACAAAGGAATCAACAAAAAAATAAATAAAAACAGTGAAAAAATAATTTAAAAAAATAAGGTAATAATAACACAGTGCATCTAACAAAGTGGTACATGCAAAGCTACTGTTTCTTTCCTAATTCTTTCAGTGTTTTACAGACTGATGTGGAAACATCAAACTATTAGAAGTGCTCAACTGAACAAATAAATGCAGCGAAATCTCATCTTTGAAACATGTGATAATTTCTACAAAATAATTGGTTCAAACTGGCCAAGAAATATTCAGACGAAAATAAAGAAACCAAAGCAGCTTTGTTCAGTAACTACAGTCAAATTGTCACAACTGCTTTGTCAGGAATCGGTGACGCTCACCTAGTGATGCGCCGACGATCTAAGAAACTCGGAGACCCATGGCGCCTGGGGATAGAAGGAGATCTGGATGTTCTTGCAGAAACACCATTTCTTCTTGCACTTCGACGACTACTATGACTGCTACAACTTCTACTTCTGCTCCTGCTTCTAGAATGAAATTATAGAGAGGGTAAGACACTTTCATACAGCTAAAATATGATGGCACAAAATCTTAAATCCGCAATATACATACCCACTGCTTGAAGAATGTCTGGAGTGGGATCTTGAATGGCTTCCAGATCTGGATCTACTTCCAGATCTTGACTTTCTACTAGCAGACCGCGAGTGGGACTTTGCTGATGGAGATCGAGATTTTGATGAGCGAGATCGACTGTGGGATGGGGAGCGTGATTTACTACTGGAGGACGATGAACCGCTTCGGCTGTGGGATTTTCCGGATGATCTGGAAAAGATTCAAGAAGCAATACAATATTTAGACGATGGTGAGATGCGAAATGAGATGTTGGATGAAGACAAAAGAAATGCTTACGCAGAGGAAGATTCTGAGCTGCTACGTGACTTGCGTCCACTACTGCTAGATGATGATCTCTTACTCCTGGTGGATTGTGAGGCTCCATTGGTAGCAGGAGGAAGAGTAGAGGAGTCCAAAACAGTTTGTGCTGGTACACTAGGTTTGGGAGGAGGCACATGAGATGGAAGAATCTTGTCTAAAACTTCCGGACTCTTTGTTGGGAGGATGATAGGCTGACTCTTGCTAGGACCAAATAAAGTTAGTTTTTTTGTATCTTTCAATTGGAAAGGCTTGGTCTTAGGAAGCTGTATGCATAGAGACGGTTTGTCTTCCTCTGGTGCGGGTTTCTCTGGAAGAGAGATTTCTGACACAGGAGTCACAGCAACAGCAGCAAGTATCCTTTCAACCCTCTCCTTTTTGCCAGGAGATTCTTCTTTAATTTGTTGGGCTGCTACCTTTGGCATTCTCTTCTCAATGGACTCCTTAGCTTTAGCTGCTAAGCCGGATTTCAGTATGCTGAGTGCTTCCAGGCCCTTGTCCGTTTGCAATGCCTCGACGACATTGTCAGCTTCTGAATGATCTGATTCGCTCCCCGAGTCCCGCAGGCTAACGCGAGGCATAACTTTGGGTACAACGGGCTCCTTCCTGCTCGGCTTCTTGGAGTCGAGGATGTCGCGGTACCGCTCCGGGTACTTGCGGACTGGTGAGTAGCTCAGGCTGCGGTCCGAGCTGTGGCCTCGGGTGGCGACCCTCCTCGGCGACCTGCCCTTGACGTCGTGGCGGCTGCGGGACGCGGAGCGACTGCGGCTGCGGCTCCTGGACACCCGCCTGTACTGCTTGGGGCGGGAGCGGGACCCCGAGCGGGACCGGCGAGGCGAGCGGCGTGGAGATCGGTCCCGGTCGCGACGGGGAGAGCGCCGCGGGGACCTCCGAGGGGAGCGCCGTGGGGACCGCCGTGCGGGCGACCTCCTCGAGGACGAGCGGCCCGGCGAGGCGCGGAGGGCACGAGACGAGCGGGTGGGCGACGACCTCCTGGGAGAGCGGCGCGGCGAGCCTCGGCGCGGGGAGGCCCTGCGAGGAGACGCCCGCCGAGGTGGTGATCTCCGTGGAGAAGCACGTCGTGGAGGAGAGCGCCGGCCGGGCGAGCGTCGCGGTGGAGAGCGGCGGGGGGACGGTCGTCGGGGAGAGGGTCGTCGGGGCGACGCCTTGCGGCCCGCGGGCGAGTGGTGGGTCGGCGCCTTCCTGGAGGGGGACTTGGCCGTGGGGGACTTGGCTGCATCACGTCGGTGTGGGGAACGGCTCTTCCTCCCATCTGAGTCGTGATGAGAAGGCTTGGCTTTAGACTTGAGATCTCTTTCTGGCTTCTTGGTATCAGCGACTAGTCTATCCCTCCCCTTCTTTGACCTTACTTCCTCCTCATCAGAACTGCTTTCATCTTCTGATGAGTAGCCTTGTCTCTGTCGTCTCTTTGCTTGCTTTTTAGTCTTCTCTTTCTCACTGTCTGAATCTTCCTTGTTCTTTCTCTTTTTATCATGTGGCTTGTCCTCCTCTGCCCGCACTTTTTTCTTCTCATATTCGGCTTGCTTCCTTTCCTGTTGCTTCAGGACTCTGGGCTCACTAGGACTTCTAGATCGTCTTCTGGATCTCCTTTCTCCCTCTGCAAGATCATCTTCGTCATCAGAGATCCTTTTGCCTTTCTTGTGTTTGTCATCATGTCTAACACGACTATCAATTTTGCTCTCATCTAAGATGCTTTCTTGCTTGCGCTTCAATCGGTTTTCACTACGGTGATCATGCCTATTGTCATGGAGATTCTCTTTACTGATTTCATGATGATCTTCAGACTTTCTTTTGCTATTTTCTAATTTTGACACTTTTTTTTCATCTTTCTTGTCCTTCTTGCGAGTGGAATCCTTGTTGGAGTGGTCATCTGATTTTGGCCTCCTTGAATGATGGTCCTTTTCCCTGAAAAGTTTTGCAAGTCAAAATCAGGAAATTCATATTTCTATAACATGAGTTACATAAGAAGCAGCTTTTAAATGCTTACTCATCCGTATCACTCTCTGATGTTTGATGATGCTTTTTCTTTGATTCCCGTTTCTTCTGAAGGCAAAAAAGATGTGACAAACAGAAATTAGAACTATGTAAATACTAGTACACAAAGTGAAGTGCTGTCAATGCTATGATACACCAACTCCTATGATTCCCGTTTAATCAATTCCTTCATACGTGAGGTGCTTCACTTAAAGCATACGACAAGGGATGGAAAAAAATCCAATGGGAATTAAATAAAATTCAGTATTGAAAATTATATGAATACATTGCAGTGAAGACATAGCAAACTGAAAATAAGACTCTTCTGCAGTGAACACCAAAATGAAACAAGGAATGAACTGCTTCACATCAAACACTAATAAAGAAAATGGAAAAAAAAAAAACTCCTTAAAGAAGTCTGTGAATGATGGCTTAAAAAACTGAAACGTATCGAATCGAAGAAAACATGAACCTTGTCACATTGCAATTGTTACATATTGGGAAAAATTATACAACAAATGCTATAACTTGGGGTAGTAATTACTTGAAGAGGATTAGATAGCAGCTGAAAGTGTGGTCATGACAAAAACCATTACACATCCCTAAAAATTATGTTGAAATGGCTACTAACAAGCAAATACAACACTCATACAAGAAGCTCTCCAATATGTTCTTCAATTAACTCTCCAAGGTAGGAAATAAAATCGTAACAAAATGAAATTGCTGTAATATGACTCAATATTACCAGCAACGAAAAGGAATGAAAAGGGTGCAGATAAAGGCAAGAAACTTCGAAGATCCATGTTTGGACTTCCATGAGTTTCCGAAATGGTTTGCACCCAAATTAATTGATTGAATATAATGAATTATTAGGAAGTTTATATTCAATAATAAAAATCAACCAAAACCACTATCATGGTAATGGCAGAATCACTCATGCTTTTAGCTCTTCCTTTGCCTAGGCCCAGAATAAAAAAGAAGCTCAACATTTGCAACAAAAAACCAAAACCAAGTGCTTAAATCAGAAAAAAAAAGAAAGAGAACTACATATGAAACACATTCAGTAGCTCAGACCTGGAGTTCTAAGCTGCTTAGGAATTAAACATTGACATGCAACAGGTCTGCTACAAGGTGCTGGAACAAATTATTCATTTTAAGAAACCACATTGCTCATTTCATTTAAGACAAAGAGCATTTATCTTATAACTCACACAAGTCTGATATTGCAATGGAATCATTTCTATTTGTTCCAGAGCCTTGACACTAACAAATGCTAATACAATATTAAACAGTACTGGTCAAAATAAAGGCGTAATTAAAATAAAACGTTAAACCAGTGCAGTAAGAACAGTCTTGCAATCAAATATCACTGCCACCGGCATTTGCAACGTTTGATTGATGTCTAGCGAGTACTTACTTATGCCAAAGGGCTCCTATGTGAGGTCATATAAACAAGAAGAATATATTTTTTATATTTGTATGCATGGTATTGTAGAACAATGGGAATGATTGATTCAACATGCATTGTAAAATTAAGAGCCAACATAGTAAGCATTTTACTAAAAGCAGCACTTAAGGAACAAAAACCATCCACTGAAAAATAAAACATGTTGGAAACGCCACATTTGAAGTTAGGAGAAAAATAAACTTTGTGGGAATAGTCTGACAGATGGTAATTAAAGACAACAGTGATAGTTGTGTAAGAATAGAAGGGCAAGGTCCCAACATTTTAACATGTAGTAAAAAAATGCTACTGGTCTAATAGCTCAGAAGTGTGCTTTGTTTTAATAATAATTAAAATGCACATTTGTACGTGCAAATGCCTTCTGCAATATGACCATGACATGCAGGGGATACTTTCACAGAAAACATGGCACATGTACATTCATCACAAGTATAAAGACTGGTCCGTAAGTGCTTCAGTTTATGTTCCTACTCCTCCCTTGTACTGTTGCAATATGAACTTTAAACCTTCCTTCGCACAAGACACATCCAAACTCAAAACTGATAAGCCAGAATCATGACCTGGTACTACACAGTGACAGAAACTATGCCTGAACTAGACAGTTGGGAACACAAAAGACATACTGTAGTAAAGCACAAACATTGCAGATTTTTGCACCTAACAGGAAGACAAATCCATACTCGGAGGCATTAATTCACAATAGTTTGGGCTTAAGGTTTTCTGCATCCAAACTGTTCACACCCTGCAACTTTTAAGCTCTCCAGTCTAACCTGATCTCAGAGAAATATTAGTTTTGTAAAACCCAATTAGACAACTATAATTATTACTAGATAAAATTGCAAGTCTAATTTGAATTCAAAAACAATAAAAGAAACCACAATATTCCTGAAACACTTGAACGCCCAAGAAAAGATTCACTCTTTAAATTTGTTGGCTTTGGAACCTGTTGGATTTATAAGACAATAGGCCCATTTCGCCTATACTGCCAATACTTGTTGTTGTTGTACTAGTCTTTCCTACAGTTGCTACCCAACTTAAACATAAAATTCACCATGACAAAAAATCCTGTAAGTAACATTGAAGTCTCAATATTGTTTTGGAATCAATATTTTAAAATAAAATAAAAAAACAACACAAACAACACTCATTTTTATAGACGCAGGACAAGATTGATTTGGAATGTCTGACCAGCAGGACAGAGGAAAACTGTTGAAGGCAGTGGGGAATATCACCATTAGTGTGTCTTACCAATAGTACCCCAAAATTTAAAAAAAAAAAGAAAAGAAAAAAAAGATGATTGTTTAAATGAGAATTAATTTGGAGCAAATATTAAGATAGGCAGATACTTACTATGAGTAACGTTCCTTGGGATAACGTCCAAAAACTTGCTGCTATTAATATTCCCAAAAGAACACAAATTTGAGTGAAAAGGCACTACAGAAGGATTATCTAATATTAAAACCTAAGTAGTTCGCAAAAAATAGGGTCTGAACATAAATGTGGTGAAGAGCCCCTGAGAACCTAAACTTCAGGAGTACAGGTATCAACTGGGGATCAAAATGAAATTCTTTCCCCAACTGGTGGAATTTAAGGACGAAACCAAAAGTTGCAGTTGAATCAGACTTGCATGCAAGGTGTTCCAACTATAAAAATTTGAAATGCTTGAATGAATGCTCACAGAATTACTTATCATTTAATAGCAGCATGAGTGATTGGCATCCAACTCTCATTGGAAGCTTCCATGCAAAATCTCCAACCACATTTCATCCAGAGCATAGTCAATTTTCAGATTGAAAATGAGAAGAAAAAAAAGCCCAAATGCCTGACTGCCATCTGTAGCTTTAAACAGGTTGCTTGGGGTGACCTAATGGTTGCAGTACATTCAGCATACTGGAAGAGGCATTTAACCAACTGATTCAAGCTATTTGAAACAATGTTTACATAACATGGCTGTACAATCACAAATTCAATGAAATTCCACTTTTCTTACTGCGAAAACGACCCATAGTATTGGATGTCATAATTTGTATTCAACTTGAAAAAGTACCACTTTATGAGTTGAAAAGTTCTGAATGACTTGAGTCAGTAACCAGATAATCCAGGCTCCCATGGATCCCTCAACACTAGATGCTGAGTGTATAACTGATCTCATGATTGTATTGTATGCCAAGAAATTTATTAAGAAACAAGGTGAGTGGGTCTCGGCCTCCATAAACAAAATAAGGCTTTTGGTGTTAAAAGATGCCATTTAATGAAGAAATTTGCTTTACCTCATGCTTGCTCGACTTCTTCTTTTCTTTTGATTTCTTCTTGTCCTTCTTGTCTTTTTTCTTCACTTCTTCTGACGACCTGAAATCAACGGTAAAAATTGTTCAAAAACTATTGTCAGATTAAGTATTAATGAAGATCAGAAGTGGTTGAAACAGATATTTCTCATTCTCATCTCTCAAATGCTAAACTTACAATGAGGCATCTGAATCATCACTTGAATCGCTGGAGTCTTCACTTTCAGAGTGATGTTTCTTCTTCTTCTTCTTTTTACTGTCATCTTTATTCTTTTTCTTATCCTTTTTCTTCCTCTTAGGGGATTCCGACCTAGTAAAGATAAAAGAAAAGTTATTGTTAGTAATAATTCTAATGCATAAATTTATATTTATATATTTCAAGTTTAAGAAAATTTACGAGTGAAGTGAAACACACAAATATATTTTGATGGCTCCTTACCTTATATCTTTCTTATGCTTTTTGGACTTCTTCTTTTTCTTGGGCTCGGGACTGGATGAGCTGTGAATTGAAATGAAAAAATTCAAAGAAGGTCGATCACAAGCTTTGAACAATATCAGCAAATAAAGTGGATACAAACCTTTCCCGATTCTTCCTCTTTCTCTTCTTTCCTGGCTTCTCTACTTCTGGACTGGGTGTTCTGACCAATTGGTATTTCTTGGGATCTGTAACAGCTGCTGCAGCTGCAGCCTCTTTCGCTGCTTCTTTGGCGGCTTCTTTCGCAGCTTGCTCTTTAGCCAAGCGCTGCGGATCCAGACTACTTCCCTCAATGAAATACTCTGATATCCCAAAAGCATCCCTTAATTTAGCATTCTTCTCCTGCTGAGCTTCTGCAATTTCATGAGTTTCACGAACACTGGAAACAAAAAATAAACACACAGTTATTGAAACATGTGCGTACAAAATCTTTTTGAGACGGCATCATGCAACACGCCCTGTGCACACCTCACAACAGATCGCAAGTGTTTGGACCGGTGCCTGGGGCGCACCACACATATCTGGAGTTGGCCCCCGGATCCACCACATGTGCAGCAACAAGGAGCAGGTGCCGGTGCGGCCACAGTGTGGGGGCGGGCTAGCCAGCGGTACTCGTCCAAGTACACCGCGTGGTGAGGGGGTGGAGGAGGGGCGGGGGCGGCGCTGGGGCCGAGACTGCGATGGAAAGAGCCCCTCCACATGCGTTCCAACAGGACGCGTTCGCCCGCCGCAGTTCCGCTCACGAGAGATTCGCGGGAATACATGTCTGCTCGGCAACCGAGTTAGGTCGGAGTAACTTCAGATCGGTTTCAAGTCGACGAGAGGGATGCGTCGGCGACTTTCGGAAGACGAGTAATAGTAACTAAGAGTCGCACAGGGCGACTAGGAAGACAACTGACTTATCACAAAAGACTAAACACAATGGAAGACTTGGTTTCTACTTCGCGGCACGTTCCGCTACATACGAGTACACTAGATCGAGTTAACCTAGGGCATGAAAATGGAAGACGATGAGGATTGCGATCGGTTTGGCGCGGCTCACATGGCCAGCCAGGGAGGCGGTGGCGTCTCGGCCGCCATTAGAGCGCCGCGGCGCCTCCGCGGCTGGAGGGCCTGCGACGCGGGGCGGCGGCGGGGGCGGCGCTGGCTGGGCGGCGGCCTCGGCACCCCACGGCCATCGCGACGCGACGGCGACTGACTGCACTGCCACCCCGCCAGCCTCCAGCAGCTCCAGCGGCTCCAGCCGGGCTACAGCCGAGGGGATGACGAGTGTCTGGGGGAAGGGAAGGGGTTGTAGGGGATCTGGAGCGAGGGGCAGGGTGGCGGGGACTGGAGAAGGAAGGGCAGTGCTGGGGGGACTCGGAGGGAAGGACAGGGGTGGTGAGGGCTCTGGAGAGGACAGAAGGACAGAAGTGATGAAGGCTGTGGAGGGAAGGGCCTAGAGGGAAAAAGGGGGGGGGGGGGGGG
>CABIKL010001226.1:0-16334 GCA_902196195.1 Aptinothrips rufus | reverse complement strand
ATATTCATTTATAATCATATGTATTCACTTGTGAATATATTCGGTGTACACAATTTTCCGGAGTGGCGGACCCCTCGTTAAGAACAGTCAGCGACATGTCGTTTGAGAATCCACTCATACGACAGTACGACTTTAGGGCGTAGAAATAAGCATAGACAAGTGAATCACCGAAGTAAACGAACGAGTCCTATCATAACACCGCTGAAGGTGGTGTCCCCTGACAGTCTTGTTAACTGCCAACCAAAATTTGTCAGTACTGATTTTCAGAAAATCTTCAGTTTTTACGGTCTCCTTTTTTCAGTCAGCGGTGGGGGAGTTCTGAGTCGTTTCGAATACCCAGGCTGCCTAATCGATTTACAATGGCGGGCGACAAGCTGCACCATAACTTGGCCAAAGTCGTCTATTTCATTCTTTCCGGCGTGTTCGACCTACTTCACAGCCAACACGGCAGGGAGGGGGGAGGGTCGAGGGGGTGGGTGGTTGGTCGGTAGGCTCTGCCAGGTCAAGCGAGGAGGGGGTTTAGTCGGAGTCTGGAATACATGAGATACTCGCTTTTATAAATTAGCTCGCAGGGTGCACGGCACAATTGTCGTCTATTTCGTGCACAGCAAAGCACTATCCTCCCTGCCCTGCCCTGCCCCGCCGCCCTGCTCGAGGTGCAACTCCTCGCCCAGAGTACTGCAGTCACCGCATGACAGCTTTAGGACAGAGAGTGACGAAGGGAGAGATAGCGGCACGAAACGCAGGGCCCTAAAAGGAGAATCGCGTGCTGGCCCTTGCAGCGCCAGGCAACTTGAGACTTCAATCACAGCTGCCCGGACAGGCGGAACGCGCTTAGGGAACTTCACGAAACTTCACCTTTAAAACCGACAACCGCACTCCAACTCCTTTCAAGCCATCGTGTTTGAATTGTCGTTCTGGATCATCAGACCACTTCAGAAGTTCTACTTAAGTCAAGCGGCCGGCGATCAATGAGACGGCTAACATTCGCCATTCCGAATTCCCGGGTCTGATCCTCGATGAACCGTACGGTGCGCTTCGCAGCTAAGCAACTCACCTGTTCTGTGAACTCGGTGAGGTCCCGAAGACTGATGTTGTAGACTATGTTCCTGCAACAGAAGAAGACAGAGTTATTACATTAGTGGTTGTTATGAGGCTTGCCGTGACCCGGCCTGCCTGGCCTTGCTCCTTGGGACTGAAACAAGCCACGCCTTGCCAACGCTGTTCCTTATTTTAGCCACATTTTCATTGAAGTGATGTAGATGATTCTGTCGAAAGCAATCGTGCAGCCCAGCGATTTCAATCCAAATCGAATCGGTGGTCATTCGATTCGAAGACGAATGACCTTTTCAAAATCGAATCGATTCGAGATTTCAAGAAAACAGTTTTCGTATTCGCACCAGTCGCGTGCAGTAACGGTTCTTCCGAGACAACCATTCTCCAGTCAATGATATTTTCAAGTAGGAGTATTTACAGTTTACACACTGCAAACTCAAACGTGTGACAGTCATGCATTACCGAGTGCGTGACAAAATGTCATGCACTTCCTAGTAAGTGTCAGACACAAATATCATGCATTACCTAGTGCATGACATGGATGTCACACGTTTGGAGCTGCATGTGATTCTTATGGGGCTGGAAACGTGTGACATTGATGTCACACAGTAGGTAATGCATGACATGTTGTCATGCACTAGGTAATGCATGACTGTCACACGTTTGAGTTTGCAGTGCAGAATGAAAGAGAGGAGGGGATCGTGACCGGACGGCGGAGCAGCCGAGTCTTCCAGATTTCCAGAGGCCACGTCCTAGCCAGCCAGGGTGACCCACTGACCGCGGCACGTTTGGTTTTATGAGCTCTCGCCTGCTTTAGGGTATTCCATGTAGCTTGTCCGCGGGCGCCCACGCGATCCCCCGCCCCCTCTCCTCCCCTTCCCACCCCCACCCCCGCCCCCTCTCCTTCCCATCCCACCCCCACCCCCTCTCCTTCCCTTCCCCTCCCGCCCTCCGGCAGCTCTGCTCCGATGACAGGGGTGGTACCCCTCGGCCAAAAAGATACCGCATACCACGGAAACATAATAAGTACCGAGCAAAGAGTCGAAGAAAGAAAACAAAAACATTTTCAGAGAGGGAAAAGAGGACATCAGACTGACACCACGAACAGACGAACCACACCAGACCCGCCTAGAGGCAGAAGGCTACAGAGTGTCGGAGGCGAGCTGTAGCTGTCTAACTTCACCTAATCGAGCCGGTCGTGTATCTTCTAGCACATCTGCTTCAAGAGTAAAAACACAAAAAATTGTTTTCAGAAGCGGGTAACCTTTTATAAGGGAAATGATAAAAAGCGATACTCTACATCAAAGTTTACACTAAGAGTGTTTGAGTTCACTTACTTTGAGACCCGATTGAAAATGCCTTGGCAGAACAGTCGCATGTGATCTTAATACTCGACTCGAGGCGTACGGTACAAAGGATTGTCGGTACCGCGACTTCCTCGCAGCGGTCAGAGCGTTGGTTCCGGGAAGCGCCACCAGAGAGCGGCACGTTAGCGGAGGAGGAGGTCCAACGCCCTCACCAGCCTCACCAGCAGGGGAGGAGGAACAGGGACTAAAGACCTTAGTATCTCACCACGAACGCTATAAATCGAGAATAGAGAGGAAACTCAAAGCGAAGAAAAACGACGCAAAATAGAAGACAGCCGCAGAGCAGTGCAGGGCCTAAGAGTGGGAGGGGAGAAGAATAAAAAAAAAAGAAGCAAAATAAACGATGAGAAACATGATGAACTGAGATGTAGCAGCGCAGTATATAGCGCGTTCATCTAAGGGATTGCTTGCTTGTCCGATGCCGGGCACAGGGTGCGGCGGGGCGTGGCGGGGCGGGGCGTGGCGTGGCGGGGCGTGGCGGGGCGCGGACAGCAAGCTTGTTGCGTTGTGTGTGCAGAGCGCCGCTTCTTGTGCTTCCTTTGCCTGTAGCGCTACGAAGCCATATGAGTGGGCCAGGCCGCTCTCGACCGACGCCGAAAGCACAGGGCCAAAATAACGACACGAAAACGCGGACGGCAGGGTTCTGAGACGGGAAACGTTGCCGCGAATTCACAGACTGAAACCAGATCTTTTAATACAAACTGAGGAGATTCAAAGAGCTTCATATTCGCGAGGAATTTGGAGATTTACTGATAAAATTTCACGTAGGTATCGAGTTGGAATGTGAGTCATTGCAAAGTCGAGGAAGCAACTGACTTAGGGACGACTCGGACCAACCACGCCCCGCCCCACCCCATTTCTTTGTACGCCCCGCTCCGCCTCGCCCCGCCACGCCCCGCCCCGCCACGCCCCGCCCCGCCACGCCCCACTCCGCCTCGGCTCTGCTCCCTTTTCTTTCTCTATTGGCAATAAATCAAGCGGCGCGGTGCAAAATCATGATATGATTCCACGCGTGCACTTGTGGGCCCGGAACTCTTGATACGGAGAGGCAGGGCGGGCGGCGGCGGGGAAAAAAAGAGCGAGCAGAGGCTAAGATATGACCAGGGCGGATACGTGCCGCGCGAAATGACAAGAAAATTCAAACGCCGCGCCGAAAGTGGAGGAGAAAGCCAATAGCAGAGCAAGAAAAAATAAAAAATGATTCCGAAAAAAAAAAATTGCAGGAGAAAATGAGAAGACTGGAGATTTTTCTCCGAGACCGAGAGTTTGGCTCAAAGGAACGGCAAGGGAGACCACCCGAATCTAGTGTGAGCCATCGAGCAAATTGGTGCAAAGGCGCCCAGCCGAATGGGGAAGACGTTTCAAGGAGCGTGTGTGAGGGGGTGGGAGTGAGAGCGATAGGGGAGGGAGGAAGAGAGAGAGAGGGAGGGAGGGGCGCTTCTGGCTAGCCTTCGTGGTTTGAATTTCAACGCCGATGGTGACCCAGTGCGATGTGAGCTCCTAGCCCTCCACAGCGCGGCTCTGATTGTAATATAGCGGCGATTCCATCCCATCCCATCCGCTCCCCTCCCCTCCCCTCCCAGTCCCCGGGCTGCTGGCGATCGCAGCTCATTTGTTCTCTCCTCTCTCTTCCCACCTGTTAAAGCCAATGGGCGGGCGCCCCCCGCACTCAAGAAAATGCGGGGATGAAAGGACTCGTCCAGAACAGTCGCTTTTATTCGCTAGGAAACTTGGGGAGAGGATACTGCCGATCAATATTCATACCGAGAGTTCAAAAAATTACCTTCAAAAATATTTTTTAACCATCGGTTTTTGGGTTGGGTTTCCCCGTCATCTACGTTTTGGTTCTTCTGTGAAGGAAAACACCTGCTTGTGACGACTCGCGACCACACTCGCCTGCCCCCACCACTCCCCTCCTGGCTCAACGATCACGGACAAAAGAAGCCAAGTCCCTCCAAGTGCTGATCTCTCGGCGACAGATAAGACCCTGGAGTACAGTGTGTTCGGCTGAGCGGGTCAGACAAGCTGCTGGCCCGGCCCAGCTCCGAGCCCATGATGTATGCGAGCCCATAAAGACCAGCACGTCCCACTGTGTGCTTTGCTGTCCCAGCCACGAGCTAGGACGAGCCCGGCGGGGCGTGGCGTGGCGTGGCGGGGCGGTGGATCCACTGAGCTCGAGGGGTTGGACGGATACAACGAGCCTGCCCAGCCTTCCTTACCCCCGCCCTCCCCCACCCCCACCCCCCACATGTCGCATCCCTAATAATTAGACATAATGGTGACGTACGCAGCGCGTCGGGAGAACAGGCAGGGCCAGGGCACGCAGACAGACTGACAGGTGCTACTACACTACCCTGCCCGCCATATACCACCGCACACTGGACTCAAGGCAACTAAAAGATGGACTTTAAGTTATACCGTTATAAGCAAAACGTTGAACCCATCTGAGGAAAACAGCATGAATTCGAAAGAAAAAAAAACTGATTGATATGAATACAATTTTTGGTCAGATTGCGAAAAATTTAGGATTGTTGTGCATAGAACTGTGAATGCCATCCTCCGAGAGTACCCAGACGACCATCCGCTCCAAAATCTTACCCCGGTGGCCGTTCCCGTATACTGCCCCTCTATCTCCGCCCCCTCGAGACGAATCTTGCTCACATTCGGTCGCCTTCCTCATGAAATTGAAGCCGCGTAAAAGTTTACGGATCGGATGATTGGTCAATAAATGAGTAAGAGAGGATGAGCTCACCTCGCTCCGACGAGAAGGGCAGAGCCGTCCTTCTGCAGCAGCTTGAAGTGGTCCCGGTGCGACTCGTTGCCCATGAACCTCTGCGCGCTCTCCACGTCTGTCAACAAAACACAGTCGTCACATTTCACATCACAAATAATATCAACATCAACAAGATATTTTGATATAGTTAGGTTAGGTTAGGCGCCTGTACATGGAATATAGATGTGGTCCACAGTTTGCTTTCACATGTCAAACGCAAAAGATGTATGAATGCAGTTGATAGAGGATACTAGAGATTATTGCCATTTGAATTTCCCGCATTCGGCCTTGCACTCCTCCTGACCCTCGCAAGGAATCTCAGCGCCCCGCCCCGCCCCGCCACAACTTGGGGCTGGCCGAGGGCTGGCGATTGAACCCTAAAGTTGTCCGGGATGGCAGGCCAGGGCGGAGCAGGCGGTGGTTCAGAACGAAGCTGCAAGGAGCAAAGCAAACAAGAGCCAAACTTTTCGCCGGAAGGGAAGACTTGCAGGTCCACCCCGCCCCGCCCCGCTCCGCCCTGCCCCGCCCCGCCCTATCCGCCTGCGCGTGTGAAAGGGCAGAGGGCTGCACTCCGAGGGAGAGCCCATGGTCGAGCCCAGCCACAGCATCTGAGTAGTCTCAGACCATCGGCCATCTCCCGCCGTTTCACAAGCAGGCCGGCCGATTTAATTCAATTACACCGGTAGAGTAACAAGTCAAATGCACCATCAACACCGCAGCTAAGACCGACTCCTTCCATTCCGCCTCGCGCTGTATTTCTCATACCATCAGCTCCCATCAGGCTGAGTTATTTATGGGCGGTCCCGTGTTCCCACAGTCCCTCGGCTCAGGACATCCAACTTGTCGTGCATAGATATTTATTCTTGTTGCTTGTATTTCGTATGCTTCGGTGGAAGTGCCAGTCTCTGAAAAATAATGTTTGCTCCTTGTTCGGACGCAGGGAGACGTACCGTCTGGTCTGGGGGATGGGGATGACACATTGCGCGGCCACACACAAATCAAGTCACTGCCAGCGAGTGCAAAATGTATAAAAAATAAAAAGTGACTATTTCATTTTAATACGATGCGCACACTGTGTTGAAAATATCTTTGTAAATTCAAAAAGTGCGAGGTCGAAATGAAAGCATTCTTTTCTAATTCTGTCTCGGTTTTGGCATGAAATTTTTGCTAACGACCAACGAAAAGTCCACTGCTGGAGCCAACCAGCCTCCGCTCCCACTGCCACCGCTCCGGGGGGCTTAAACATCGGAGTAAGAAGTGTGCTTTTTAAGATTCTCGCTAATCCGACGAACGGCGGTGGTGGCAGAACTGTTCTTCGTAAGTTCGAGCCGCAAATGACGTCACTTGCCATGCCAAGAAGGGGGCGGGGAAAGGAGGCCCTGCACCCTTGCGTGACGACATTAGAAATGACTTACCCTGTTAACACCCGAAATGGAAAACATCCGTGCTACACATTTCTTTGTGCATAATACGACTGTTATGCGTTTTGGTATGCATAACAACCTCGTAACGCGCTTCGTAATATTTAAGACAGTAGTTATGCGATTCTAAACGTGTAACTGTTTCGCTCTTGAATCAACATAGTCTTCTGGCCTGGGGGAGCTGTTTGACTCCAGGAGTGTGTTTCCAGCACCCTCTCCCCCTTCCATTCATCTTTTATTGCTGCTCTTTCGCTGAGGTGGCAAGTGGCTGCGTTCTGAAAGTGTAATGCCGGGCTGCCAGCTCCACACATTACGCACGAGGCAGTTTCAACGCCCCGCCCCGCCCCGCCCCGCCCTCACTCGCAGACTGGCCAGCAAACACCATCCTCGCCGAAAGAGCCACCACACAGAACAGAAGACGATAAGGCTCCAGGTCCTTGCCTCAGTTCACCCAAGCAGCGCGCTGTGGGTGAAAAGATTCCGCATCACAATCCATCAAAATTTCGCGAACATTGTTAGAGTGAGGGATCGTGAGGCAAGGGAATGCCAATGAGAGAACTGGCACGATACGTTTGAGGCCGAGAGTTGATAATCATATCTCTCTCAAGTTCAGTACCTCCATTCGGGGAGGAGAGCCCTTTGAACGCAGACATCGGCTTGTTTCGGAAAAACAACTTCTTTCTCTTATAGCGTAATCTTTTTTTTGTGGCTCCTTACCGAAAAAGCTAAAAACTGCATAAAATTCCACCTAGTGAACGATTATAAGTTAGTTTTCATTCCAAATTTAACGAGTGGTACATCAGTCAATTCGAAATTTCCCTGAACCGAATTTCTCAGTATGATTTCTCAAATCTGTTCTTAACTGTTTTCACTTTGTAGCGGCTAAAGTCTGAGGCACAGAAAAATCAATACCCAGATTCTTGGACAACCAAACCCAAAAACCAAAGGCAAAAATATTTGTGAAGGTCATTTTGAGAAGGCGTATCCCAAAACGAGGTTCGTAGCTACCTTTTCATTTTAAAATAGGTCTCAATATGACCTGAAAAAGTACTTTTTTGTTTGTTTTTAGCTTGGAATGCCCTAGATTCTGGGTTCTGGTTTTTCTGTGGGACTAGTGATGCGAAGGAGAGCACCAAGGGCGCTCGGCGGTGGGTGGGGGGTTGGAGGGGGTGCGGTTGGGGGTGGGGGTTGCAGATGTAGCTGGCCACGACCCACGCCGGGGCCGGGCCGGACCCAAGGGGATGGGCGGGGAAGCTACATCATGTGATTGACGTCCACGCCAAGTAGGCCCTGCTCCTCCTCGCCCGGCGAATCAACCCCATTATTTCAACATCAAAATGCCGCTGTTTCTTCTCCGCTCCCCTCCCCTCCCTTCCCTTCCCCTCACATCGTCTCGTCTCAACAGCCCCTGCTACTCTGTTCCTTGGCGCCGCTGACTGCGGTGCTGTGGTGTGGCGTGGCGTGGCGTGGTGTGGTGAGGCTTGGCGTGCACATTGTTTCGTTTGCAGGCTAATTCATATTCAGACTGGATTTTTGTTTCCTTCTCAAGTTGATGGATGGCGGTGCAGTGGTGGCGAGGCGCATTGCAACACTGCCTAGATGAACGTGGCGCGGCGTGGCGTGGCGTAGCGTGGCGCAATATTGCCATCACGTCTTTCCCCACGACGCCGTTTGTTTTGGAACACACACTCCGCTATCGCAGTGTTTAAATAAATGGACCTATCGGAAGGAAAAAACACAATCGCTTCGCACAACGTCTAAAGCGCTATAACCACCCAGCGCCTGGAAGGCAAGGAGCAATTCCACTAGCTCCAGCTCGCTCCTTAGTTCATTGGCACAAAGATTTGGAGAGTACACTGTTAAAAAAAAATAATACCATTTTTGGAGAGACCTTCCTGAGAAACAGGGGTGAATTAACACCAGTTTCAAAATTTTTGGGGTTCGTTGTAGAAATGCATGGTAGAGTGTCCTGGTCACTTTGGTGTAGCTCTCAAAATGACCTCCCAATATTTCGAAACTGGTGTTACTTCTCATCCGTTTCTCAAGAAGGGCTCCCCAAAACAGTTCACAGTGTACGTTATTTCTGCACCGTATCGCTGCTGAGACGTTGTCCGTGCCGCGTTCGGTATCGCGTTCACACTTGGCGACCGCGACACGCCCCAATTTCCCCTGTCGGATTGCCGCCCGCCTCCCCCACCCCCCTCTTTTCCGTTTTTAAGTGACAGGGTAATTGCTCTATTTATGACGTGCTGCATGGGTGGGGTGGCTGGCCAGCGGCCCCAGGGCACGGCACGGCACGGCACGGAACACCAGTAGCGCCACGCAGGAGGGATCGTATTTCAGAGAGGGCAGGTCACTTTTTGGTCGGACAGTGCGTAACTAAAAAGATAGGACTCGTGAGGATGGTCGCGAGACCAGTAGGCCAGACCATGTCTCAAAGCAAGGCCTGTCCCTATCGCTGAGCTGGGCACCTTGTCTGCCAGGGGACGCCTCTCAAGCGCTCGTCGCAGCATCGGCACGGCGCGGCTTTCAGACCGGTGTATTCACGATGGCCGAGCGACTCCCTCAAGTTACGTCGTCTCGCGATTTTTTTATCTCCACGAACGCTACAGCGTCAGTAATTCCTCCTCCCCTAGCTTGCCGTCACTCCCGTTATTTTTTTATATTTTTTTCAGCTCGCCATTGAGAGAAAAGTCTCGGATACGACAACTTTTCCTGATGCTCAGTGAACCTTGCATGACCAGCCGAACAAAGCGAAAATGCTCGTCGCTGGTGAGAATTCGCCCGCCACGCCGCGCCGCGCCGCACCACACCCCCGTCCCGGCACCACCAGCACCATCAAACTGAAATAAGACGGAATCTAAAAGCGCGCGATCATAATTGCCATAAGTCAATATGATGTCCGTCGGACGTCGCTTCGAAGACAGGCTTGAGCGGCCGGGGGGGGGGGGGGGGGGGGGGGGGGGGGGGGGCAGGAGTCCTCATCGGCTGCGGCAGACATTTGCCACAATGGATTCCGTCCGGCAGACAGGCGGGGCGGCCGAGACTGAGCGGCAGAACTGAGCGGCAGAGCAAGCAGCAGATCAATCTGACGGGATTCGACATCCCAACTCGAATCTGAGCTGTAACTTTAGTGCTGCCTACGCCCAAGAGGCAAGAGAACAGGGTTTTAAGGACACCGGGACTCCGGTTAATTTTACCATACTTCTTGAATTTTAAAACCATGGTTACTCAAAGTTACCATGGTTTTAGTATGGCAATTTTTGGCCAGGTAAACCAAACTTTCATTATTTTTCATGGTAGAAAAGTACCAGAAAAACTGTCGCCAGGTTGGAGTCAGTACGTTCAAAGCAATGTACAATGACCAGGTACAATACGTTGTCATGGCAACAACTTGCGACGCTTATTCAAGGACCATCAGCGACGACTGACCTCGCATCGCTGTACAATAGTTGGGCTGGGCTGGGCTGCCGGAGCGCTGAGTCGCCAAGCCCCATTCGATGCAGCAACATGCATTCACTAATACGGCATGACAGTGCGGGGCGTGGCGGGGCGAGGCGCGGCGGGGTGGGGCGTGCGTTTTTGGCTATAGCTCAGTAGATGATTATTCGCAGCGCTGTTATCACAGTCCCCAATCACGCCGCTAAACAGCGAGCTGCTGCGTAGGCAGACCGCAAAACACGTCGAGTAAACTCCGACTGCCGCACCCTGCACCCCGATAAGGGACACGCGTCGCTAATTAACAGTGTTTTTATTTCGCAGACAGACTATGGCGGCCTCATTAAATCGCGCACATTTATCTGGAATGGGAATTTTAAACCGCCGAACTGCAGTCCTCGAGGTATCTCTACGCGTACATTAACAGGGAACTCTCGACGTTCCTCCGCTTGTTTTGAAACGAACACGCGTACATTCAGATGTCTAACGACTTCTGTGTTCAGACTTAGAAGCGATTTTACACATAACTAGAATTAGCAACAATAGAAACAACCTTATGATACGTGGAACAACATTTTTAGGACTTCTAGTAAGTGTATAAAAGCGCTGCTGTTTCAACACATAGAGACAATTTCGTGATCAATTAGAACGAAATGGTTACTATTTCTAGCCATATATGACGCTACTAAGCCTGAACTTAAAAGTTCCTAGACATTGACAGATAAGGGTGAGGGTGGAGGCTGCTGGAATGACGTCACGATCACCTTGTACGATCGGCTCGATAGCATTTCATTTTCTTCGGCTTGGAGGAACAATAAAGAAATTCAGAGGACCGTGCGACATGGCGTGCCGTGATCAGGATATGGTAGCGTGAGGCCGCATGAGGCGGACCGGGCTGGCTGACTGCTCGGGCGGGGTCCACGGCGCGGCCAGCAGCCAGCCACGGCTGCCTTGATTACTTGGAGCGTCCTCCGAGGGGGGGGGGGGGATGTTCCCAGCTCCCTCATTTCAAGAGCGGGGCGAAGATCTCCGTTCGGGATACTGACCTGACCAGGCGGTGCACAGGTGGACTGATATCGAACCTCTGTTCGTACTGAATTCGACTGAATGAATGATCGAACGAAAGAGAGAAGGGGGTGAGGGGGCGGGCAGGCCTCGTCGACTGGCTGCGGATCGCGTGCCGAGAAAATACCGCGTGGAACGCCCCGCCCCGCCACGCCCCGCCCCGCCACGCCCCGCCCCGCCCCGCCACGCCCCGCCCCGCCCCGCCACGCCGCGCCACGCCCCGCCACGCCGCGCCTTACTCAACCGTATTCACATGCCAGCTTCATGGCCATACTCAGGGTGGCCGGGGCGGAGGATGAGGAAGAAATAATAAAAATCCCCTGCAAACAGCGACACATCCGAAGTCTGGGGTATGTCCGCGTTTTATTCCTGTTGAGTTATCTCCATGCTGCGCGTCGTAGACACTGCCCGCGGCTGGCTCCAGCCCCCCCCCCCCCCCCCCCCCCCCCCCCCCCCCCCCCCCCCCCCCCCCCCCCCCCCCCCCCCCGCCACCACGCCCCGCCACGCCCCCTCCACAACCGAGTGGAACAGCCCGCTTCTAATCACCACCACGCACACCTCTCACCGAAGCCGCGCCATGATTTGGCAAGATGTACGAGACAGAGCTGTTGTTGCGGGGTCTGTATCCCAGGGAGGGCGTGGCGTGGCGTGGCGTGGCGTGGCGTGGCGTGGCGTGGCGTGGAGCAGCCCGCTCAGCCCGTCACGCGACCACCCCCTCACGTGCCTGCATGCGAGGCACTGTCATCATCAGCCGGCCGAATCCCGCTGCTAAACGGGTTGCCAACCTGTCACATCCCCTGCTGCCTACCTGCCTGCACAGACAAACCAAAACCCAGAGACCACATCAGACACCAAGGGCGAAAAAAAATACATTTGTAGGTCACTTTTCAGCCCTATTTCGATACGATCAGGAAGCTACGGAACGCGTTTTGGAAAGTGTCAAACCGAGCTTAAAAATATTTTTTCATTCTTGGTGTGGTACACAATCTGGATTTTGGTTCTTCTAGATTCATATTATGAAATATTTTCGAAGCTTGCATCATCAAATATTTAGTTTGTACAGTGCTTTATCTTATTGCAAAAAAAAAGTTTGCTACAATTTATTTTATTCTATTGCGAAAAGGGAGTCTGCAGTATTTAGTTTGTATCACATATGCTCAAAATATGTATCCTATTGTATCCTTGCTTTATCAGGATAGTGCCGATCTTTCCTGTTCAACGTGTAGGAGGCAGGAGAAGGGAAGGGAGGAGAGGAAAGGAGAGGACAGGACAGGGTGAGAGCACCCTGTCGACACTCAGCGGGGATTTCTCTGCCTCCGTATCTGCAGTACACAGTGCTAGCAGAGCCGTGTTGTAGAGAGGGAGGGAGGGGGGAGGGTAGAGCAGATGAGAACAAACCTGCCGCAATGCCAGACTTCTGTCCGATGGCCCGCTGCTGGTAGAGAGGGGAGGGGAGGGGAGGGGAGGGGGGCCCTGGGGATACGGAGGGAGGCGCAGTGGCTGCTGTGACGAGGTGGTCGCAGGGCTCGTGTCAGCATCACCCCCTCCACCCTCCCCGACACCCCGCTCCGCCGTCAACAATGGAAGAGCTCGGCCCTCAGCAGTACTCGGCCACCTCCCATTGTTGGCCGACATGGCTGGGATGATTATGGTGATCGAGGAGGGGGGCGGGGGGCAGGGTTGTTATCTAGAACGGCAACGTAAAGATGACATGCCCCCCCCCCCCCCCCTTCCGCCTTTTCCTTTCCGTGGTGCCAGCTCATGTAGGCTCTGGGACAGCGCCCCTCCCCGCCCGTCCCTCGGCTTACAGACTTGATGAATGGCTGGACATATTTAAAGAGCTGTTGCTCTAGCGGGACCAGGTTCAGGTCCTGCCCCCGTGGCCTAGAGAGCCCTGCCTTAGTTTCTTTTGGGTCCTGGTCCAGGCACAGGAAAGCATATCACTCCACATTGCAGTAGAAGCACGAACTGAGGTTAACAACATCGTAAAATAAATATTCGTCCATATGTTAACAAGAATTTCACGATTTTTTCATTGAACTCAAGTCACTGTTTGAGTCAGCGCTATTTCCGAGCCAAACCAACCAACACTGCCAGAACCCCGTCCCGGTGCCCGAACACTGAGCTTCCCGAACGCCTGCGGCAAATGTGAGGATAAAGGGGCATAAAAATGTAAAAATGCAGTAAAGTTTGTCGAACCGTCTCCTCGCCTTCCTGGCCCCTCCTTCATCCCTCTCCCCGCTCCTCCCCAGCTTCACACCTGAAGCGAGGTGGAGAGGGGGAGCGGGGCGGGGTGAGGCGCTGTGCCATATATCTGTGTCGCAGCGTCATGTGCGGGCCGAGGGAGGGGCCGGGGCCGAACAGAAGAGGCGGATGCTGGCAAAGAAGTTTACGCCCGCGCGAAAAGGCTACATTTGTTCCAGATATACTCATATTTGTTTGAATTTAACAAAAAATTATCGTGAACTTGACGCCAACTTTGAAAAATTAAGAGTCAAATTGGCAAACTTTATTATAAAATTTGTCTAAGATTTCTAACAAATATGTCGTAATATTGAGCAAACTCACCACAAACATTGGTACATAATTATACATAAGAATTTGCAAGTATAGCTATATTTAATATCTTTGACAACCCTTGCGAAACATTTTTTGTAAGCTTAAACAAATATGAATGTACGTATGTGTGACAAATATAACCGTTTTATTAAGGTAGACAACCCTCCCTACCAAGCGTGGCGTGGTCCGAGTCGGCATTGTCATTCCACTAGAGATGAAAAATTCAGCTACGTTCCATGCCGACGGGTGCGGTATCACCGGGCGGAGCTGCACCCTCGCAGATGATATGCGACATCCCCACCCCAGGCCTCTTCAGGAATTACGAGCGAGAAATGTTTCATACGGGACATGAATGTAGACACCAGCCTTTCCTTTCCATTGTACACGCCGCTTACCGCCGTGTGACTCGCGGTAACCTCATGTGAGCGTAGCATTCCACGCCGCGCGGCTACACTGTAAAAATTTGTCGTCACTCGACGACAAAAACGTTGACATTTTCATCGGAGCAAAATAAGAACAAATCATCGTCAGTCAAACGACACATGTGACGATAGAATCACCCCCGCACAGAAACCCCACCTCACGGCCCATAATGGTCACGGTAAAAACGGTTCCTCGGAATCCAAGGAACGGCGGATGATGCCTTGGATCACCTATCCTTTTCCAATGGACTTTCAAGGAACCATCCGCCGTTCCTTGGATTCCGAGGAACCGTTTTTACCGTGGTCTCAGTCAGTCGAGAACACAATCACTACGAACCAAATTGACCTACTATCAACAAATTTGTTTCTAAATACGATCAACTTGATTAATTTCTTAATTCTGGCGGTTGCTTTTAGAATAACTAAATCTGTTCATAACATGAACAATGTTCGTAAGGAAATAAAAGTGCAGATGGAATTAATTAGGTCTCGCGGCTTCGCGGAAGATAATTCGATGGAATAATTCCTGTCGTCTGGCACCGCAGCTTGTGAATCCCCTAATGATACAATGCTGTCAGATGCCTGTCCGCGTTATCTCCCCGGATCTGGACCGATCTCCGAGGGTGCCCAATAAGCTCCGGGGGGGGGGGGTGCTCAGCACCCCCTGAGCACCCACGTGGCGACGCCCTTGCCTGTCAGACCCTCCTCGTTGTCAGGAATGTTCTGAAAACGCGATTTGCCATTGGTTGAACGCCTGGCTGCAGACGATCAGCCCTACCATGCACTTCTGCAGGTCCGAACCCCCAGGCAGGGTCCAGCAGTGTCGGCTCGGCTCGGCTCGGCTCGAGTCAGCCGGCCTCGCCGCGTCAACGGCGCCGCGCCGCGCCACACCACGCCAGACGGTATCAAGACCTGCTTTATAAGGAGAGAAACCAGCTGCTGTGCTTCGCATGGCTTCGCTCTGCTTCGCTCTTCTCCGCTGGCGGGGCTTTGGCAGCTCGACGCGCGCGCCGCGTTCACAGTGGTGCCAACAGCAACCGCCCGCACTCCACCAGGTGCGGGAGGCGCACCGGCGCACTGGCCGCCGTGACGACGGTTGGCAGCCCTGAGTACGACCTGCAGCGCGCGTGCCGCGTTCCGAGCAGGGGATGTGACAACCGATCTACCGCGCATGGTCAGAGGAATGCACGATGAGCTTGGACGGATCTGCACTGGGCATGAAAGCCCCGAGTTAAGGGACTGGTGGCGGATGGTTGGCAGGACTGCGTGTGACGCACGGTTGGCAGACCTGTGGTATACATAACAACCCTTACCGGGGATACCAGACGCAGAGCAGCGCCAGCCCATTGGAACATCGCAACATCTACCAGAGACCGTTTTGTTATTTGTTATGGCTTGGGTATTCATTTTGTGCCGCGCTGCCAAAAGAACCCTGGCTGATCGAACAGCACCGCTTCCTTCAATCTGCATCCTTCATTTAACAGCGAGCTCGACGCCCTTCCCGAAAGAATTCCGATATTGTATTCGTATCATGTAAATTTATCAAACATACAAGATTTTATTTTGATTGGATAAAGAGTTGGGGAATGTCCTCTGTGGATTAACTCCAAACGCGTGCACCGCCATGCAGGGCATTCAAACCGCAAACAACGTGTCCGAGCGTTCCGAGCATCAATTAATACGACGCCACTCACATTGGCGATGATCGATCCGCCAAAGGTTATAATTACTGCCGTTTATGCAACCTCATAGCGGAGCGATGGTCCACTCTGATCTCATCACGCGCTCCTTTATACCGCGCGGCGGTGCGGTGCGGTGCGGTGCGGTGCGGTGCCCGAGGCGTAATAAAGAGATTAGCCCGCGACCCACCCCCTCCCCCGCACCGCACGGCCCGGTGACACCCCAGCCGGAGGGGGGCGCCCGGAGGGGGGCGCCCGGAGGGGGGCGCCCGGAGCGGCCCGACCGGCCGCTGCTCGCCGGTTATTACGCTGCGACGTATATGGCAAGGACGGCCAAGACGGCCTGCCAGCTCGGGCGGGGCGGCCGCGGCGCTGGTGCCGGTGAGGTGGTCGGAGCACGGTAGCGATCTGCACAGGCTAATCAGTGGTCCCTCCTCGCACGCCTGCAGTCCCTTAGAGTCCAGGCCACGCAGGACGTGAACCCGTGGCCTGATTCTCTGGACGTCCGTCTTCCCGAGGGGTCGTCCATCAATTACGTAAGACAAAATTGGTCC
>CABIKL010001225.1:0-16338 GCA_902196195.1 Aptinothrips rufus | reverse complement strand
GGGGGACGGGGCGGCAAGGACGAAGGGCGCGACTGGCGTCTCGAATAGCATTGGTCGTGGCGACTTCGCTCCGAAGGGCGGGAAAAACTGAGGCGGGCGAACGCTCAAATTTGTCTTCATATCGAACCATAAATTACGCGCGCAAGTTTTGTGCGCGTGAGCAGGGTTTGGTGTCTGTGCGTGCGTCAGTGCGGTGCGCGGACAGCCGATCGTAATTTATGAGAGCAATTATTCCTTATCCCCCCTGGTCTATCCTGGAGGAGCAGGGCGATCTCCAGGAGCAGGGCGGCCTGGCGGTCCAGTGAAGACCAGCGGCAGCCTCCCCGTGATGATAGGTAATGACTGCTCTCCTATAAATAGAGGTGCTCTGTCTCACAACCCAGCCTGATAGACAGAGTACCTCTCTCGAAAGGTCAAAACACGATGCGACAGATCTTTACTTTCACTACAAGAAGAAGAAGATGAAGAAGAAGAAGAAGAAGAAGAGAAGAAGAAGAAGAAGAAGAAGAAGAAGGAGAAGAAACCGGAGTTGAAGACAGGGGGAAAGAAGAAAAGGCAGAATCTGATGGAGACAAGATAAAGGACGAGGGGGGTGGCGCAGCGAGGGGATGGAACGGACGGAGAGAGGAGAGGAAAGGAGGAGCATCGCCAACTGCTACCAATGTTCTTTTGTTGCGTTTTCCACGCATGCACCGGGTTGGCCGCGCAGCCGGAGCGCCAGATCTGCGGCCAGCATTCGTCTCTGTCCAGGACTTTCCCGGGAAAGAAAAGGAGAAAGAAGGGGGTTGCAGGGCAGGGCAGGGCAGGGCAGGGCAGGGCCGGGGCGGGTGAGGGTGGCACGGGGTAGAGCACGGCGCGAGCGAGGGAGAGGTTTTGCGTCTTAAATCACAGACTCAAGACGTATCGCCGCACACTGCGGCTTCCTCCAGACATTTTAATTTAAAACGAAATAGGCAGCACGATATATACAGGGCATCCGTCTTGCTGTGTCTGGACGGGAAATATCTGCGCACCGGGCCTGGCGCGCGCAGCGGGTGCTGTACCGACAGAGTCAGCGTACCCGCGCACCTCCCCCCTCCCCCTTCCCTTGCTGCGGAGAGTGCTCTGCCCCATGCTCCGTACGCTGTCATCATTTTGAGAGACAGGAGCCGAAGTGAACTTCAGGTTGCCGAATGATTTTACTTCTGTATTTGCAGACACAACTGCGATACATCAAAGAGTCAAATAGAGCAGGAAAAACAAAACAACCACACTCAACTCAGTGGCATTCTCATGTTCTGTACCGACATTTTTCACCTTTACCTTGCACATATTTACTTCAGCGGACTGCTCGATTCTATTTAAATAAGCAGTTCCTGTTGCTATCATCTGATTTCAGGACAGAGCAAGTAAAATGTTCCCATACCAACGTCAACTTTTCGTCCTGGGCCTTCCCTCCACACGAAGGCACAGGAACGAGTTTTTCTTTTTTCGCGCGGGGGGGGGGGGGGGGGGGGGGGGGCACCCTCAAGACTATCCAAGGGTCATGGACCCTTATAAACGCTGTCGATGAGAAACAAAGCATAGAGACGACATCGACACGACCTCACTCTAATTAATGCACGGGGATGAGCTCCGAGGAGTACGCCCCCAGTGCATTTGCAAGCAAGTTGCTGGTCGGTGAGTGACCACAACGGTCAGAACACCTCTGGTCTGCCTTCGACGCTGCAGCTTCTTTTCTGCTTCTTCACAAACTGGCATTTGTTGGATTAAATGAAAGTTAATCTGAAAATCGAACTTCGTGACGGTTTTCTTTCAAGTTCTGTAGGCAAACTATCTTGCGAGCAGGACGCTCCGAAATAATTTTCACGTTGCTCACGCTCTGCCCGGTCAGAAATCTCAGCGCACTGTGCTGCGCACCTCTGCACTGTGGCGAGAGCAGAAGACGGGCGAGGGGAGGGGAGAAGAGGGGAGGGGAGGGGGAGCGAAAGGGATCATGTATGTATGTGTCTGCAAGTGAGAGGGGAGCGCGGCTGGGCCGGGGCGGGTTCATAGTGCAGTGAGTTGTGGCGCCCTCCCATTGTACTATTGCGTGAAAAGTGAATGCCCTTTCACTGAAATATAGCCGAGGGAGCCGTGTACAAAACTGGTTCCAGTTGAATTTGGCACACGCTGCGTAGCCCCGGGGCCGTGCTCGGCGCGCAGAGCGGCGTACCGGCGTTATATTAATTGTAGTCATATCGATTTCTTGTCGCTCCCAGCGAGTAGGCCTAACATCGACACCCGGTCCCGTCCCGCCTCTGCCAACTGGAAGTGTGATCCGACCACTCTGACACAGAGAGTTGTATCGAAACAAATATAGTTTTTAATGTTGCCGCGAAAGGTAGGGGAAGCTGGCTGGAACGTGCAAAGCCTGCACCAAACAAAACTCAAAGGTCGCTTGTATATCGTTAGTGGACAAATAGTTGGCAGGAGCAAACCAATAATAAAGATATTGAAATTAGTTTTTTTTTTACGTCTGGCTACGTACGGAAAAATCAGAAATATTTGTTTGCGCTTTACGAAACGTGAAGTTAGCTGAGGTCCGTCGACGTAAGTTTAGGTAAGTTGATGCTCCAAGCACACTCAACCTACGATAACGGCAAAGCCAACTGACCGAAGGGCCTGCATTGGGGCCGAACAGTATCGGACACTCTAAAATGATAAAATTCAGCTCATTTGGTGCAGTTTCTTTTCGAAATCCATCAACAAAATTCCTACATCCTGATGGTGAGTTGTAGTCGGTAGACTTTCCGATGGATGTGAACGTATAAATCGGACACACTTAGGCCGCTATATCTCGTGTCAGAGTGCTGGAGACGACGCAGGAAAAGGGGAGGGGGGCTGCCAGTGTCATGGCGCTAGAAACTGTCAGAATATCCTCGGCAAGTCGGGGGAAAGGGAACGTTAGTCGAGTAGCGGAGGAACACATAATAAATCAAGGCTCTCTGTTCTCTCCTCTCGGGAGACTTGGCCAAAAGAACACGACCATGTCGCGCGCGCGTGCTGTGAAGCGCTGTGAGGCGAGCGAGGTGTGGTGGGGCGTGGCGGGGCGTGGCGGGGCGTGGTGGGGCGGGGCGTGGTGGTGCGGGCGGGTGGGAAACTCGTGGGTGGCTCAAACCTCCTACCGCCTACCAGGCCATATCACACCGGCTCGTTTCTTATTGTTCTAGGTAAAATTGGTCCAAGAAGTAACAGCCTTGTTCAAATTTTATTTTGGTCAGCACGCGACGCGAATAGGTCAGAAACTCAAAGTACGAACCGGATATACTTTTATCATTCAAAGTTGACGAACTAACAGTAACGCGCAACAGACAACTTGAACTGAAGATGAGCTGAGTGTTACTCGCCCACGCTGTTGCCCCCTCTGCATCCGCCGGGCCCTGCCCTGCCCTGCTAGCCGCGCGGTGCTGTAAGTTATGAGTTGCTGGTTCCAGAAATAAAAGACTAGCGCGGCGAAACAAGCTCGCCTCCCGAATCAGGTGGTGCGGAGCCGGGCGGGTTCAGGGGTTGGTTGGCTTCCGACCGCTCCCTCTCCGACAGCGTCCGAAACTGAAATAAAGCCCAGAGAGCGGAGAGAGAGAGAGAGCGGGCCGGTAACCTTCGGCGCTGAAACAGGTACGCCTTCGCAGCGTAGAGCAACGCAGCACAGCACGCGAATTAGTGCTGACCGTAGGAGGGCAGCTGCTGTGAGCGAAAGACTAATAGACGCGCTGCTGCTTTCACCCCCTGCCCTGCCCTGCCTCTCCAATGGGGAGGGGGTGAGGGGAGGGGGTGGCCGCCGAGGTGAATAATCACCAGCGTAATACAAAGAGAGGCTCGTGGGTGCGGGGGTGGGGCGCGGGTGGCGGGACGCTGCATGGAGTATAGTACAGGTGTATTACACCCACCGCCTGCTATTAATAATTCCCGGGAGAAATGGAGCTGAGCTGAGCTGCGCGGGACCAGCCGGCCTGCTCCCTGCTCATCCGGTTTTTATTCTATTTAAAGATGTATTCGGTGGTGAGTGGACCGGGAGAGACGTAACGACCCGCGAGTGATCTGTGTCTGGAGCAGGTGTCTTGTCTGCCGTCACTCGACACGTTCGAGAGACTGAGAGCACAAGGAGGTACACTGCCACGGGTGACGATCACGAGCTGAGAGGGGACGACCAATCGGAAACTGTTCCAACAAAGTTCGAGAAATAGCTCCAAAAGATTGCAATACGAGCTGTCTTTTTCCTTAATTTTTCCAAAATTCTAAAGAAATTTCCGGAAAAAGTTTCAAAAAAGTTGCATCGGTTAGCTGACATTTGAAACTACCAAGTTTAAACCCGGGGGGCGTTCACACGACACATATGTGCCGTGCGTTGTATCCGTGTGCCTTCGTGTTAGAACATTAGATCAGTTGCGGTTGAACTGGCTCCTGCGTCCTTGGAGAGTTGCGGAGGCTGGAACTGGGCGCCGCCACACCGAAGGCCACCCCCACCCCCACCCCCGCCCACCCCACCCCCTCCGCCGCCCCTCTCCACACCCCTTATATACACGGCGCTCCTCTCGACGTGACTTGGCCAGATAAAAATAAATGGCTCGAGTCGTCTTTCACGTGCGAGAAAGAAGCGCTCCAACCAAACTTTCTCATTCAAGTCCCAGAAAATTTATTTATTCGATAAAACATATAATGGGAAAATAAAAATATAGAAAAGCAAGTAGAAAATCCACGGCGACGGGGAAGGAGGGGGTGGGGACGGGGGACGGGGGCAGGGAAGAGGAACGATCACTTTAGAAGTTTTCCCAGGCCAAGATGAAGTGACCTTATTCAGTCTTGTTTTGCGATAAAACCGTCCACTGCCACTGGCCTGGCCTGTCAGCGCGTTGCTTGGGGATCGGAGAACGCCTGGGAGGTAGGCAGCGCCGTCACAGGGCTGTGAGTTTCCTGCCTACCCTCCAGGCGCTCTCTCCCGCCGCAGGCCGCGCGGCTTATACACGAGGCTCACAGCCAAGAAGTACTTTAAACGAGGTGATTCCCGTCAGGTGGGGGTGACTTCGATCCATCCTTCTAAATCTCTGATAAGCAAACTAAGCGTCAGCCAAAAGTTTTGTTGCTGATTTCCGAATTCTTTTTGGAAATTGAACTACCACAGATGCAAAGATTGGCCAAGCAGGACATTACTTTGATAGAACTCAATCGTTTTCACTGAACCTTTCTGGATTTGAGGCGTTGTGTAGGGTAGTCCAACCGGACTTTTTTTCAATTTGAAAATGCACATTTTAAATTTAGAGGGCCAATTTTGTGCTTTAATAATCACTTCTGTGTGCATGTATCACTATGCACAAAATTGTCCATGGCTAATCTAATATTTTATGCCACAAGAAAGTACAGTTAAGTACAAATAATTTCCTTTAATCACAATTGAATTTCCCTTGATATTATAAAGAAATTTAAAATTACATCTAAAATGAAGTGTGTCGGAAAAGAGGCAACACCATAAATTCAACAAATTTGGATCATAGTGTTGATCCTGGAATATCGGGAAAGTATTTTGCTGTGAGGCAGAAGGCAGGCGCGTACGCTGGTCAGCGCAGACTTGTCCACCCAGTCCTACTACGTCGCATACGGAGGGTGGAGGGGGCGTTCATTCCGGGTGCGCCTTTCTGGACCCACTCCTGAGTCCAGTAAGGGGTCGTCCATAAATTACGTAAGACTAAATTGGGCCCTTTTCGACCCCCTTCCCCCGTTCGTAAGGCGAATAACGTAACCCGACCTAACCTCACCATGCTTTTGGTACAGGACCATAAGGCAGGCTCGGACCCCCCCTCCCCTTTTCTAAGAGCCTTACGTAATTTATGGACAGCCCCAAAGCTGGGGCTGGGGCCGCGACAAGGTAGCGGACCACGACACCACTATCGGCCCGGTCACGTTCAAGCCGCTGCAGCCGGCCCGATACACGACACCGACCGAGGGCCGCCGAAAAGTGACCAAAACAGCGCGCACTGCCTCGCTGCACTGCGCAGTAGAGAGTAGAGCGCACCCTCATAGCAGCACATTCCTGAGGTGCAGTTCACTGCCTGGCTAGAGTGAAGGGGACGGTCCGAGAGAGAAACGGAAACCCTCAGAGCACTGCAAACATTAAGGTCGATGGAGACAAACCAAAACCCAGATTCTAACGCAGGGGCAGATCACTCGTCGAGCGAATGTCGTACATCAGACACCCAGACTTCGATTTCACACAGCGCCACCTCGAATGTAAGAAATACGCTAACGACCCCTAACCGGCGGCAGTCGGATGTACAATAATACCATCGTTTGGCAAAACGCTTGAAGAATCAGTGCATCGCATGGAAAGTACTTCCAGACCCAGAGAAACGTTTTCTTAAAAAATATGATGCACTTTTATTCTTGATGTAAGCCTAAATATGCGTTGAACCAAGAAAATGTTTTTGTTTTTGACACAACTTTTCTTACTATGATGCATGTTATTTTGAATTTATTTCAAGAAAACTCATGCATAATATTTTTAAGAATATTTGCATTGTTCTAAGACAAAAACAGCGTTACTTTAAGTAAAATTGCATAGAATCAAAAACACCTTTCTAGAATCTAGAAACCATTTCCCTCGGTGACACACCCCCGCCAAAGTCAGCAGCTCGTGATCCTCCTCGTGGAGTGACCAGCTCGAGTCCCCAACTCGATCAATCGAATGTCGCACTTCGATACATCGATGTGCTCCTTACTCTTATCGCTCTTCGCACCTGCTGCAGTCCGTGCAGCTGAGACACTCAAGATATCGCGCTGCCGGCGACCATAATCCGCACCTTGACGACGGTATCTCCCCTGAGCCGCGCCACGCCACGCCACGCCACGCCACGCCGGCCTAGCCCGGCCTAGCCCCGCGCTGGGAGCATTCCACGGCCGAAGGAAGAAACCAACGGGCTGCCTACATCCCGGGGGCACTATACACTATGACACGATTACATTACATCACATTACATCCCCGAAAATGAAGATGGTATCCATTGTTTGCTTTTTTTCTTCTTTTTTTTTCAGAACGTCTACATCGTTTATAGTGCACAACAAATCTGGCAATTAATCCAAAATATTTTGGCTCTCAAATTCTTTCAAAACTTTGCAGACGACATAAAATTCCGTTTACAAATAATGACCCCCCGGTTTCCTCTTTCCCCACTGCAGGGTGTGACGCTATTTGTGAACGTCGACTCGCTCCTCGTGAGCCGGAGACGTGATGAATCCCTCACATGAAGCGCGGCACGGCGGCAGTCAGGCAGAGAGAGAACTAGGCACCTTCAGTGAACCTTCCTAGCTGAACCACCCCTAGCCTATTTGAGACCGGTCCTCGATGCAAAGCCCGAAGTCAACCGGAAGTTTCACGTCTCGAGCTGACAGCGTACCAAGCAGGCTCCGTGCATAACGTTTCACTCGATATACAATTCCACGTCAATATTCTTTCCATTAATCGAAGTCAGGAAAGTTTTTCATAGGAGTGAAATTACTTGGAACGTTCAGTAACTCAGAGCAATCACAAGCACAAGATACTGGTTCAACGTCAGGCCGAGGGGAAGGAGCACCGTCACCCCGCGGGGCGGCAACCAATCCCCGAGCAGTATGGACGTCAACAGCAAGAGCAATGACGTCAGAGGAACCCGCTCCCCTTCGGCGGTCGTCCGGAGATACGCGTGTTATGTTGTTATTCGCACACGGCTGACTGGACGGGGCACGTTCCTCAAGACGTTCCTCTGGAGTTCATTATCGGCTGCTGGAAATGCCCTGCTGACCAATAGCCAGCTACTAGCTAAAGACGCGATCGAGGGGGGCATCCGTCAAACCGCGCCCCGCCACGCCACGCCCCGCCCCCCCATGCACCGCTATTAGCAAGCGCTGCTGAGCGGTATTCGCAGTCGACGTCGACACGGAGTGTGATTGGCAGGCCGTGGCAGGCAGAAGGAATGCGACATGACGTGCCTGTGCCGTGCCGCACAGCGGGCTGCCCGCGGGCGACTGGAGTCCACGCATCCCAATCACTGGAGACTTCAAGGGCCGCCCTGGAGACCGCCCTCGAGGCCACCCTCCAGGCAGGAGGTGACTTGCAAGGGCCCCAGCCTTCCAGACACAACTCTGCCAAAAGACCTGGATACTGGGCAAAGAAATGCGATGCGGGTAATTTCTCATACCATATCTTTAATTTTCATACGGGGCTGGTGCGGCAGTCGCAGCAGTTGTCTCCCCAGTAACTAGTGAAGATGGCGGACTACGCGGGACAGCCATCGCGTTTCTTTGCCCAGTATCCAGATCTTTAACTCTGCCCTGCGCCGCAACCCCTTGCATCCCTCCTCGACACAGTCTCGATCAATGGGATTTCAAAGAGAGAAAGAAGGCGCAGTCGCGGGTTCAAACTACCATCGATATAGATTTTTTATTTTAAATCCTTCTTTTTCCCGCCTTACACTTAGACCAAAGCGCTGCTTCCCCTGTGAGACTAGTCAAAGCAGCAACTTTGTTTCCGTGCGACTTTAAACACGACTCGTAAGTTCTGAAGTCACCTTGCGGAGAGCATTTCCGAGCAGTCAACTGACTGTGAGTGTGCTTTCAGAAGAGATAAACTGAAATCCATCCCCAAGGTCCTCAATCACGAGGGCCACCAACTACTTTCGGAGCCACCGCCGCAGCTCTAGAGCGAAATACTGTATTGATAACGATAGGTCTTGACTAGAGCCAATCACATGACATTCGCGACATGGCAACTAAAATCTACTTGTATTATTTTGTAATTCGTTCAGCCCATGTATTCCTAAGTAGTGACCAATATTGACGAAAATTGTCAAAACATCACATGTCCTGCGATTTCCAAGGTAAAGAAGGCCACGTCCGGCAACTGCAGAAAGCAACGGATCGCCAATGTTAAAACTGGAAAGAAAACAAACCCCTATTTGGCACAAACTAACGAACGCCGAGCGGCGTCTCGCTATACCGTATACCGTAACACTCTCGTCACGGTTTTCCTTTCGGCTAAATGTCGTCATTATGACTCTTTGCTAGGCGGCGACACATTTGCGATGCATGACAATGACCCATTAGTGCACTTAGACCCGTGTTCGCAACAACCTCACCACGCACAACACGCGAAGAATGAGTTGCCGTAGCATATCCTAACAAGGAACATTGTCACATTCAAATTTGTGCACTCTGCATGAATTGTTCGGCGCCTCAGTAACTCGTAGTCAGAATGGACACGCATACCGAGTGTCGAGAACTTACATTTCACGACGAACGTTGATGTTGATGGCAATGTAATCCAATGAAAGTGCGAAAAAGTATCCGCTCCTCGCCGGGTTAGTGTTGCTAACCAAAAGTCACGGTGTTGCACAAAATCTCCTTTTCGAGTCGGGTGTATCTCACCACGCACGAATAACACACGCGATCACTCTCCATAGGGTGTACTGACTTGTCGACACACAGCACTCACTTCACTTCCACTCGCGTCCACACGCACTGAATTTGAACGCAGACTCCCGCCTGCCTTTCCATAGGGAGAGGTTTATGAAAAATGTATGTATCAGCAAAATTTTTTGAATCGCGCCCACTGTCTGCTAGACCTCAATATGCGGAGGGCAGGATGAGTATGTCTGCACAGTGATGGACACAAGTCGTAGACGAGATGAGTTGCACATATTATCCGGGAGGCAATATCTCGGGCGACATTTTCCCCACAACAGCGCACCGGGTTGAGAAGAGTTCACAAACACGTAAATAAACTGGGGAAATTTGAGTAAAAGGGGGGAGGGGGCGGCGCGCCGGCAAACAAAACAAAACACACGCACGTTCGCGAGCTGAGCGCAGCGGCAGCGACTAGCGCGGAGCAGGTTAGAACACCGTCATCGTCTGCACCTCACTGGGACACGCCACTGCAACGCGGCTCGGCTCGGCTCGGGGCGCCTCGGCTCGGCTCGGCTCGGCCCGACTCGGCTCGACTCGGCTCGACTCGCTCAGAGGCCGGCCCAGCCATCTGCAAGCTGGGTTGAGTCGAGCCGAGCCGAGCCGAGCCGATCGCGGATGAAGAGAGGGGGGAGCCAACTTCACCCCGCCCCGCCCCGCCTCACACCGCTCCCAGTCAGCAGCATCAGGAGAAAGGGGCCTGAAAGTGATCATCTACTACACACGGCAGGACCTATAGTGGGGAAGAGAGAGAAGGGAAGCGATGGCAATACTACGAGCAAGTGAGGAAGGCACAGGGAGCAGCGGTCTGAAACTAGAAGACACGCCAAATGTAAGTTACTTGAGATTATGCATAGGTAATAAGTATGTCGCCGATCTCAGTCTCAACTGTAACCATTTAAAGGACGTCTTGGTCAACGTGATGTCAAGATGACGTCCGCGTGATTCTTTTCACCCTCCGCTGGGGTCATGCATGCTGTCTCGTCTCGCCCAACCATAACCTCCTTAAAATTAGGCCTCTTTGCTCTTCTCGATCTGGCCCCGCCGTGGTGACGACTTTTAATCCGTAGGCCTGGAGTGCTGGAGTGAGGATTGGAGCCGGGGGGGGGGGGGGGGGGGGGGGGGGGGGGGGGGCTTCCCCTCCCAGATCGCCTGAAGGTCATCGCCCCGCTTACCTACCGCTTAGGTTAGCGGCGCATTGGCGAACCGCAATTTTTCGTACGCACAATAAGAAACGCGGCATCAGCAGTGCGGCGTGGGGCGGCGTGGGGCGGCGAGGGGGATTCTAGAGAACACAGTCGACTCTTCACTCTGTCGGCTTCGAGGGCAGTCTACCTCTAATCGCTGCGCGTCTGTTTGTAAAGTGAAAAATACTGGACCGGCTCCTGGGAAGTGCAGGTGGTAAACTCACACAGGATGTGAAATTCACAACCACCGTGTATTGGAATCCAGATCAGTTCCACTTTCTGATTTATCTGGCTTTTTTTTGCTCAGTCTTTTCATATGATCCCCCGAAGCCTAAGCGCGAGCCTCCGAAAGATGTCGTAATATGTCTTATGTCTCATACCGAGACAAACAATGGCCGCACCCTCAGCACGGTAATCCTTATGCGTGCTCCTCAGTTCAAGGTTAAAATGGTTGCCGATCCGGACGCTGATCACGCTTCTCTGCCAAAAAGGTCTAGGATTCTAGCCAAAGTGAGTACCTTGAAAGCGGTGGAAAGTGAGGAGGATTACGTATACTCCGGCCCACACTGAACTGGCCCACCTGATTCCGCTCGCAGCGCAGGCCTGTCACAATGTCACACTGGGTGCTGCGCCACCCCACGCCACGCCGCACCACGCCACGCCACCCCACGCCACGCCTCTTGGCAGCGCCTGCTTTGGCACTTCCCCGCCAAGTCAAGCAGACGCTCTAATGCACCTTGAGGGGGAGGAAGTCTCGAGGTGTCGGTGACGAAGGAGGAACTGACGCCCAGGTAGGTCCCACCAGGTGTAAGGTCAGGCGGGAGCAGTGAGTCGTCAGAAAGGGGCGTGGCGATAACAGCCTAAGCACCGCGAACAAGAGATGTCCTGCTAGTGTGCTCATCACGGGCAAAGTAATAAGGACGTAACTTCAATACTCCGTGCATCCTGAGCGTCAAGGGGTATTGCACACACGTGGTGAGGGCTACTCTCTCCCATGACCCTCCAGAGCATTGCGCGCCTGCCTGGGCCTTGCGTCAAATGATTATAGCGGGAAATAACGACACGCTACTTAAGGGCAGCTATGAAAAATTACACGTATAACACATTTCCATTCCGGTGTCTATTTGGATCTGGACTGGTTGTCGTAGGGGCGGGACGTATCGCAAAAGTACAGGGGTGCAGAACACCGTCCCGTGATGGGTGACCCGCGGACCACGCGGCACGCCACGCCACGCCACGCCACTCAGACGTCCTTGAGCACCTGTACAGTATGAATGCTCGCGCGAGAGAATAAGCCCGGTTCGAACACTCTCACTTCCCTATGGCTGTGCTGCAACTACAGGGTATAAGTCAGGACTTTGAGGAGTAGTGTTTCAAATTTAAGCCCTGACGTAATCTTGTTCATACCTAGTTAGTTAAGCGAATTCGTGTAGGAACTGCTGTCCTCATAATCGGTCTGAGGGTCTGAGGCAAGAGCCGAGCCGAGCCGAGCGAGTATACGCAGTCAGTCCCGCACCGCCTGCTCGAAAAGGAGCATAGCTCGCTCACCGCCTTGTAATTAGTGTTCACCTCAGCCACAGCCTTGACAAAGTCATCATTCCCATCGGTGGCTACGAGCACTACAAGGTACAGTGCTCGCTCCCAATTCCCGCCATAAATGTAAGCGTGCGAGCACTTAGGTACTGCGTACGACTGCCGCGCTGCGCATGCGCGTTCGGTTTACTACTGCTGCCAACTGCAGTAGCCTGCACTGCCGCGCTTCCTTATACCTCCAGGTACCTGCAGGTCGCCAACCTCATCCGCTTTTCTTTTAGTGCTCTGACGCGCGGTGTCACTCTAAACGAGCGGCAAAACTCCTGCTTCTCTTTCTTTACCTCTCACCGTGGCAATTCTTTATCTCTTCCCAACAACAGACAGCGGCACTGCCGCCGACATGGCTCTATACAGTTGTTTGTTATCCTCACCGGGCCGAACATCACACTGCGCCGGGAGGTTGGCAACCCATCCTACTCGCCGTCACGGTGCGCTGCCTCATCGCTGCGTACCTACTCGGTCTGAGAGAGAGAGAGAGAGAGAGAGAGAGAGAGAGAGAGAGAGAGAGAGAGAGAGAGAGAGAGAGTCTTACGGAACGTGTGTTGAGTGCGAGAGAGACACCGGTGGAATCTTCTCTGTCACATCTCTCTCGCACTCACCAAAGTACTGCAGTACATCTCAGTCTCACGTTATCCATAAGTGTGATGATTGGACATGAGCTCGTTCACTCTAACTTACTCACATTAAAGGAGATATGCACAAATACAGGGTATATTTCGTCGCACAAAAGTTACCAATTGCACGAGTGCAATAACTCGTCGCTCTATAGCATAGAAGGAATTCTTCCTTCCCACCGCACCAACCTCTGCCCCATCGCATGCAAAAAAATAAAAATAATAATAAACTGCCAGCAGCTAAGGCATTTGTTAAACAGTTATGCACCTAAGATTTGACTGCTTTAGCCAATGAGTTGGCTGCCATAGCTAAATCGTAGCTATATAGCTGCCCCTATCTAACAAATGTCTTAGCTGCCGAGCAAATTTTTTTTTTAATTTTTATTTTTAAGTTTATTTTGCGAGTAGCTTCAACCTTTACCGGAGCGGATTCGGAGGTACTCGGCCGCGGCTGAGAAACAGAAATGACGCTCTTTCTTCTCATTGTAGATGCGAACCTCCCCGATGAAGACGAACCCCACCAGGCCATTGCCGCCGAGTTTCACGAAGATGTCGTAGTCGATCGTGCCGTTGGTGATGACATACACGCCCTGTGGGCAACGAGCACCGCACCGTTATTACCTCCGGAGAACTTCAATCCGTAGAAAGTCGTTTATTATTCTACGAGTCGGTATATTCTGTCGTATTTCTTTTTTATAAAACTACGTTGAGGTAACCTGTCTTGAGGTATCGCATTAGAGCAATGTTGATCAACGTTTTCAGCAACGTTGTCTACGCATGTTGACCAACTAACATTCCTAGGCCACGTTGAATAAAGCTATCATCGCTCCAGCCAGCAGCGCACACACTAAATGTCTAGTCACTTTTTTGTGCGGATTGAGTAACAATTTCAAACATAACTAGAAGTAGTAACAATTTTTTACTACTTAAGTACACAATTTTTACGAAATTGTTCCTACATCGTTACAAAATTGTAACTAATTCTAGCTATGTTCAAAATTGTTACTAAGTCCGCACAAAAAAGTGACTAGACATTTAGAGTGCCATTACTAAAACGTAGGAGACACACTGTGCAAGTTGACAACATTTTAAATAGAGTATCTTTAACTTTGCCTTCTTCATGGGGCAGCGAATGGGGGGCTGCGTCGCGTCAATGACAGGGGACCAGGGCATGTGCTTGGCGGCGACCATCGCGCACACCGCCGTGCCGTAGCGCCACGTCTCCAGGTGTCAATGACAGGGGACCAGGGCATGTGCTTGGCGGCGACCATCGCGCACACCGCCGTGCCGTAGCGCCACGTCTCCAGGTGTCAATGACAGGGGACCAGGGCATGTGCTTGGCGGCGACCATCGCGCACACCGCCGTGCCGTAGCGCCACGTCTCCAGGTACTCGCAGGTGTTGTACGACACGGCGTCCTTGCAGCGCGTGAACTTGAGCTCCAGCTGCAGGGCAGGTCAGCAACAACAACAACACTTCAGTAAAACCATCAAGAATAGAAAGATGATCAACAATAACAAAGACGGAAGCATACTATCTTTTCTGACTAGAAAATAAATAATTCTAGGCTCGGGCTCGCGTGAGGTCGTGAACTGACTTCTTAGCGTCGCGCCTTGAGTCCTGCCAATACTCCACGCCCCTGCCGGCGGCTGTAGAATTAAATATCTTTAGCCCGTGAATTGAGTAGATCCTGAATCTACCCTGTAAATGTCTAGTAACTTTCTTGTTTGCACCTAGTAACAATTTTAAACATAACTAGAATTAGTAACAATATTGTTCTAGTTAATCACACAAGTTTCATGAAATTGTTTCTACATTGTTACAAAATTGTTACCAGATATGTTTAAAATTGTTTACTAAGTCCGAACAAAAAATGTTACTAGACATTTGGAGTGAAGTGGAGATACCCGATAAGTAGCTCTAGTCCAGGGACTGATTTCACGGATCCTGGGAGAGGAAAGGAGAGGCCCCGGCGCGTGTACCTTTGAGATAGAAACGGCCTCTTTCTGATTTATGAAGCGCGCGGAGAAGGACATTGAGCCCTCCGCCCTCCCTGTTGAGACTGTACGTCAAGTTCTGCAGGACGAGGAAGTGCTTAGGCTTCTCGCAGTGCCTGATCCAGTGCATCCGAATGATGATGCGGGAACTAGTTCTTGATGATGACCGCACCTGGAATTGAACGTGCGGTACGAGGTACAAATCAGTTCGCTGCGCTGTCAGTGCCACGACCTGGCCAATGAAAAGAACGCGTATTGTGTTCTACATTTTATGTTCACTCGAACCCGCACAGAAAATAAATAAGCCAACGCGTTGGCAGCCCAATCCAGAAACCAAGTGTGAAAAAGTATTATTAGAAACTATTTTGAGACCTATTTTAAAATGATCACGAAGCTACGAAACGCCTTAAGGAACAAAGTCTCAAAATGATTACTAAAAATGTTTTTTTAAATATACATATTATTGTTTTCTGGGTTGGATTGCTATAATAGAATCTTGGCTTTGAATTTTCTGCGCACGTAAGGTCTTCAGTCGACTCACTCACCGGTTGTTCTTCATAGTAACTCCCGTTGACTGAGCCCAGTATGGCTGAGAGCAGCCATACCAGTGGTGCGACACCACCGCGTCGACCGGCCAGACCATGGTACATGGCCGCTGTCAGACACCTGGACTGACTCCCCCGTCATCACCAGGTGTGGTCTGATAGCGCCCTCGCGTGTGACGAGGTGCTACATGGTCGTCACTAACGACGTGTATTAACAACGTAGCTATTTCATCGTGACCCTTTGGAGGTTGGGAAAATTCAGGAAATACGCCAACTAATATCAATACAATTTTATTTTTTATTTACTTTTTACAATCAATTATCATGGTCGTCTTAATTTTAATATTTACAATCCTAAGTACATCGTTCCGGGTGAAATAGGCTCGAGGCTTACTGTTTACAGACAATAGCTTTGGCCAAAGCTTTCAGAGCCGCGAACGTTTCTCTTGATGTGGGGGTGATATAGCTTGCTGGAAGCAGGAATCCGAATAGACCTCTGTCAGGTAACTCCACTGCGTAGGAGTATTTTATGCTGGAGACGCCTTTGGCCCAGCTATCAGAGTTGCCTGAAATGGACAAAGGGAATGAATTCCAGACGTCGATTAGAACTGAAACAGCGTGGAGTGAAAACATACATTAGTTGTTGGCGTACGTTGCAAGAAAGTCATTATTTTAGTCGTCGCAACACGCCAACCGGATGTTTTCTCTGCCTTGCATTATGCCAGCGGTTCCCAACCCAAATCACTTCGCGACCCCAAAATGGCCCATGAACATTTTCGCGACCCCAAACTTAACTTTGAGTGCATGTTCGCGACCCCACGCGACCCCAAGATTTGTTTTCGAAAGTCAAAGACATGAATATCAATATTTTTCTATATAAAATGAGGGTGGAATGAGGGTCGAACGCGAGTGGAATGAGGGTCAAACGCCAGTGGAATGAGGGTGGAATGAGGGTC
>CABIKL010001224.1:0-16345 GCA_902196195.1 Aptinothrips rufus | reverse complement strand
CCCCCCCCCCCCCCCCCCCCCCCAACATACCGCCGTCTAAATCCTGTCCTCGCAGGACGCGCTGCCTGCCTGCTTTGCCCAATGTCAATGTCGCGTTTACGATCGCGGACTGCCTTCCCTCCCTCCCAGTCTCATCGTGCTCAACACTCGACGATCTTCCGTGACCTCTCTATAGACACTCGAGAAGAAGATTATTGTTCTTCTCGTTCCCTCTCCACTCCACCCACGACTGCGAGAGACAGAGGATGGGGGATAGATTGCCTGATACGTAATTTGTGGATGACACCTAACCCGACGCTAGAGACCACCGATAGGTCACCACGTGAACACTAGTCGCTAATCTCAGCTCCAAGTACTGTACCCAAACTCCGTCCTCTAACTTAAGGAAGAGATGTACTAAAACGGATAAGAACATAGTTTTTTTGGTGGGGCGGTCTCAGAGTATGCAGCCCGCAGAACACGCGCGCATGCAAGCAGCTGAGTTGCCTACTTCCACTACTACGGCAGGCGCCAGCGAGGGAGGAGGGAGGAGCGGCGGCGGCGGTTGCGAGCGGGCCGGGCCGTGTCGGCTGCTGTGATGTTGCTGTTGCTGTGTTGTTGTTCTCTTTCTCTTGCGTTTCTCTGCAGCAGTTCTTAGAATTTTTGATTTTTTTATTTTTTAAATTTTTCTATTCAACGAAATGGTTTTTGCTTGTCAGAGAAACAGTTTTCTTCAGGAGGTAGATTATATTGTTGTGGGTATTTTTATTTTTTTGTGGTAGCATAACCTACTCATATTTTACTTTTTTTCAGTTCACTACTACAGTAATTTCCTGTAAGGATGCAAAACTGACAACCAACAAAAATGGAAAGAAAGAAGTTATTGATGGATTTGAAGTGATTTTGGAAGATACAATTCTTTTTCCCGAAGGTGGTGGTCAGGTGGGAATGAATCGGAATGAATACAAGAAAATATATTTCTTTCAGAAGCATAATGTAATCTTATATATCGTAGTTTCTCAACATATGTGTTTTCCTTCAGCCTTGGGATCTTGGAACTATTGATGGAAAAGAGCTTCTTCAAGTTACCCGAAGAGGAGCTGAGGCAGTACATTTCCTTCGAGATGCTGTCGAGGAAGGAAAAACTGTTTCACTAAAGCTTGACTGGGAACGACGGTTTGATCATATGCAGCAACATTCAGGTAAAAAAGTTTTGGCCTGCAAAGTCTATTATAAAAAAATAGCCATGACTTAATTTTATCACAATTATGACCTTTTGTCTATTTTATTGAATCTTTTCCTTCCAGGGCAGCATCTGATCACTGCTGTTGTTGCTGCAGAGTATGGATATGCAACATCATCTTGGTGGCTGGGAGAAGAAATATCCTACTTAGAACTAGGTAAAAAATAATTTGTAAGATGAGTTAGGCATCCTATACTGAAATTAATCCTAATCACATTTATTCCATCTAAACTGCGTGCTTCTCGACCATTATCATATTTTTGCACTTTATGACACAGTTGTAAGTTTACATTCCACTCTTTTCAGATACTGCCTCTATGTCACCTGATCAGGTTGCTCATGTTGAAGCCCTTGTCAATCAATACATACGAGAGGGCAGGTCAGTTGTTGTGAAGGTTTATGAAAGCTCTGACCCAGAGCTGAAAAAGGTATCAAACAACATACTTTTGAAGTAACTTTCATGACAGTCTCTTTGCAAATATCTTCGTCATACCTCAAATTGAGTACACGCTCTTCTAATTTTCAGGCTCGCACTCGAGGTTTACCTGAGGATCATGTGGGTCTGGTTCGAGTAGTCACCATTGAAAACTTGGAGAACAATATGTGCTGTGGAACTCATGTGTCCAATTTGAGTCAGTTGCAGGTTTGAGCTTTTACCTTGATTATTATGACACATTATTGATTTTGTACACCAGTGAATCAATAAAATAATCTTCATATGTAGCCATTTCAAAATTACAGTAAAATTTACTCAGTTTTCCTTGTGGTGAAAAGAAGTGCTCAAATCGTAATTAATTTATTCATTCTAGTTCTCCTGTCATGAAACTGTGTCAAATGTTTATGGATTAATTAATTTTATATAAACAGATGATCAAACTGACTGGAACAGAAAAAGGAAAGAAAGGAAAAACCAAGTTGAACTTTTTGGCAGGAAATAGGGCGCTCAAAAAGCTAGACGAGCTAATTCAGCGTGAGGCTGCACTCAGTAACTTATTGCAGTAGGTTTCTCGTACATAATTGCCTTACTTTTTTTTTTTTTTAATTCAAATTTTCATTATTTTTGTTTTTTATTTTGCTTTATTTTTCAAGGAACAAAGGGTCTTTGCATGTAGAGCTTACAGAGAAGATACAAGAAGCTTTAAAAACTGCTTCAAAAGTAAGTTAAATCTCACATCCAATTATTAAAGAAACCTGAACCTTTTTGTTTGTAAATTATGTTCCTTCTTTTCCAGAATCTTCAAATTGTACTGAGAGAGTTGGCCACTGTTGAAGCTGAGAAGTTGAAAACATCAGAACCAAAGCCTAAATATCTAATTCTACATAGGTAAAGATTAATTCTTGTATTTGATGGTTATTTTTGAAAATTCTAAATCACAATACTTTCTCTTTCTCCCAGGAAAGAGGCAGACATGGACTTTGTGAATACCTTTTTAAGAGAATTTAAAGATGAGGTGCATTTTCTGAAAGTAATTCCTCTTAGTCAAATAAAAGCATGTTTTGTAAGAGCCACAATGTTTGTCTTTTCCAGTCTGTTTTAATTCTGCTCATAGTTGGTGAAGAACCAAGCATTCAATTAGTTTTACATGGAAAGGCTGAAGTTGTCTCTAGTGTTGGGCCAAGGTATGTGCCTCTAATCAATCAACCCACTGTACCCATTACAAAGTGCAGCTGTCTTACTATTTTCTGGCTTTCAGATTGTGTGCTCAAATGGATGGGAAAGGATTTGGAAAAGGCAGCAAGTTCCAGGCCAAAGTGACCAAGCTGAATTTAGCCGAAGTGACAAATATTTTGAAAGAAATTTCAGGAAGTGATTAATGACTCATAATTATCTTCTATTACAACTTGGCCTCTTTTGTTAGCTGCATTAATTTTTATTTACTGTATTTTTTTTGTGATATGCAATTTGATAAAATAAATTTGAATCATTTGATGTATTAATTTTGTTTGATTCCTTCTTTACATGTGTCATCACAAAAATGTCTAAATAAGCAACATACCAAAATAATTTATGATTTTATTTTTTTTAAATTAAGAACACTTACAATAGGTACTGTGTGAATCAGCAATTACTGACAATGGAGCTTACTTAGCTCTGTGTTCATACATGGGCTCTCCCATGAGCCCACGCCCACCAGTAATAAGTGAAGTTGAGATCAAGGTTCTGATAGACAAATCACAAAAAGTCACTGATCAAGATAGTTTATTAACATTTTGTTCCAGGTTTTCAAAATCTTCCCAGGAAATCAGTTCTTGGAGGGGGTTAATAGTCCATCTTGACAGTGACAATTTCTGCAACAAAGAAAAAACACACACATGAGAGAGAGACAAATAATTATTAAAAAGACAAATCCTGGTAAGACTTCAATTGTAGAGTGGACTTTGAGAGAGAAATCTTATGTGGAAGAAAAATTCCCCGATGGTCAACACATTAATCTGGCAGAGCTCATAATGAGAGAGAAGTTCTGAGGCACCAAAGCCTCACACTTCTTAGGGCATCACTGCAATGAACTAAAATGCCATTAAGTTATTGGAAGAATGCTTTCAAATGTTGTGTAAGCTTTGAGAGAGCAAATCTGAGCACGAAAAGTTCCCCGATGGCCAACACATTAGTTTAGCAGAACTCAATACACGAGAGAAGTGCTGAGGTATCTGTACCCCTCACTTCAAAGGGCATTTCTGCACCAGGAGAGAAAAACTAAAATTGAAAAGAGATCAGACAGAACTTATGTTGTGTGGGCTTTGAGAGATATCGTCTATAAAACAGAAAATATCCCCGATGGCCAACACATTAGTTTAGCAGAACTCAATACACGAGAGAAGTGCTGAGGTATCCGTACCCCTCACTTCAAAGGGCATTTCTGCACCAGGAAAGACAAACTAAAACTGAATAGAGATCAGACAGAACTTATGTCGTGCAGGCTTTGAGAGATGTTATCTATAAAACAGAAAACATACCCGATGGCCAACACAATACTTTAGCAGAACTCGGTCATCGAGAGAAGAGAAAAGGCATCAAAACCTTCCACTTCAAAGGGCATTTCTGCACTGCATTACAGAGCAACATACCAAAAATAAAACACAGGTCTCTTTAGAACCAAAAATTACTTATAAGCCATACGGACGTAATATTGTAAAACTAACTTTGAAAGACAAGATCCATGAGTAGAAACATTCCCAGGTGGTCAGTACATTATTCTAGCAGAGCACAAAATTATGTGAAGAGCACTGATATGATAACCAACCACTTCATAGGGCATCTCTGCACTTCGAAAACAATTTAACACACAGATTATGGGTGTTCTGACATTTATCAGACTAAGGGGCAAGAGGAACAGGTTATGGTACACAAAACTTATGGCTGGTCAATCGGCATAATCACTTCTGTCAAAAACACAATGCATATGTGACTTGAAAACCTACCTTAGGTCTATCTTAATCTCCTCGCTTCACGTTCAGATTCCAGAAGTGTTAGAATGTCGCCTTCACGGACTGGCCCCTTCACGTTCCTGATGATCTGTCGGTTCTGTTCTCCGATGAATTCAACTTTCACCTGAGTACACTGGCCCTGGGAACCAGTTCTTCCCAGCACTTTCATCACACGAGCCAGAACAACGGGCTTATCCATCGTAAAGGTGTTCAAGTCCGTTCAACAGAACAAAATATTCACACGTGTGCTTTCACGAACTGTGTCCATGCACGAAAGACAGAAAAGCCGGATGTTGCCGTGCGGCACACGGGAAACAGTTGTTGGCAGGCGAAACTTTGCAGCCAAGCTTTTTAGATATTTTTCGCTGCCAATTTCTTCCAATAAACGCCTTCTTTTTCCTTAATAAGAAAGCTGAGAAAAGTATGAGTCTACTAGAACATTGAATTTCGTTTAGAGTCTTGCAATAGTGTCTAACAAGCAGAGAAATCCACAAAAAAAATTGAACGCCTTGCGAACTACTCCACAACAACAACACGAACCAACCATGAACAAAAGCAACAACAACGTGAATCGGCGGTGAGCGTTTGTGTTTCGTATTGCCCAGCCGGCCTTTGCTCGAAATATTTGAGTGAGATCCACGGACAGATTTGTTTTCGAAGTTTAATTAATAGAATCTATCACAATGGCGTCTATGCCCATTAATCCAAAGCCCTTCCTTAATAGTTTGACTGGAAAGCCAGTTATGGTGAAATTGAAGTGGGGTCAGGAATACAGAGGCTATCTCGTCTCAGTGGACGGCTATATGAACCTTCAGCTTGCAAACACAGAAGAATTCGTGGAAGGAAATTGCACTGGATCTCTCGGAGAAGTACTCGTCAGATGTAATAATGTGCTATATATTAGAGGAGTGGAAGAAGAGGAAGAAGATGGAGAAATGAAAGACTGAGTGAGGTTATGTTCCCACTGTGTGGAAACTTCAACAGGAGACGGATTTATTCTTGCTCTCCAAGTTTCTCGGGCTTGTGAGTGTACTCACATGCTAGTTCCTTCGAAAAACGACCTACGCTTTGTAGCCCTGTTTTGATGCTACCACAGAATGTCAACTTCCAGTCAGTCCAATCTATAAGCGAAATGCCAGTCTTTTTTTTATATTTTCTGTGGATGGCTCTTGTTTCTTTGTACAAAGTTGTATTTGATTTAAGTTACATGCCCACCATCTTCTCTTATCTGTAATCACTTCCAAATTGTATGGATACTTCAAGTATCTACCCTGTGATTCAGTTTTGATGTCATTGAACTTGCATAGATCAAAGGACTTCATGTTCGTCATCCTTATGACATGAAAGAAGCGCGAAGACTGTCTCAAAGTAATGTTCTTATTTTCCATACGGTAATAGAAAGGATGGATGTAAACTTATTATGGATTATTTTCAGTATATTTTGATGTGATATTGTAGTGACTGTCGAATGTCAGATTTACTTTCAGTTAATCCTGAAACAGTTTGATTGATGAAATGCAAGTTTTTTTTTGTTTTGTTTTTTTGCAGTTTTTGATTCTTCATGTGTCTACCTACAGAATGATTTCAGTCATATAATTCTGATAAGTTAATAAAAATTCAATTCTCACATTTGGCGGATGTAACTTTATTTTTTTCAATGAGATCACCATCACTACTTCACTTTCAACACAAAATTGAAAGAAAAAAAAAGGATGAAATTTCAGCTAGAATAATGCTGAATGTCATGAGTTCAGTAGAATTTTCTTTTGAGTGCCTTAATATATTAATACCTTACTTACAAGCTCATGAACAGTAGATTAAGACATTAATGACATGAATTATTTTAACAAATTCATAGCATGATAATGCAGTTTACGAAGTGGTTTTCTTTAAATATTAACCTGTCAGCTTGAGTTGAAGCCTGAAGCCCAGACTAGAGCACAGAAATGAAACTGCTGACATTGGCTTTGTTGAACATTGGTGTAAAAGACAGTCTTGATTTGCATTTGCTTTATCGCCAATGTGAATAAAACAATCAAAAGTTCATAAACGAAAAAGTTTGCAATTTTAGAGGCATGACATGAGAAAGTAATTATAACAGAATTTGGGGCGTGAGTAGCAAAATAATAAAGCTCTATGATTTTTGGAAGTCTGGCAGTAATCATATCACAAATGATTCAGGTTCACAGGACAGCGACACAAATACATCCGTGCTTATCTTCTGACGGATTAACTTGAGACTGAATTTTTCCACTGTAAGGAGGCACTGAACAAAGGCCAGGTTCAATAGTGGAATATTGGATGCTACAATTTGCATGTAGAATCATGAAAGCATCGTAAAATCAAATAATCATTTACTAATATGTTGAGCACATGGGAAATGTATTACTCAATACAATAATTTTTTTTAACAAAGTGTCAAAAAGATGGGGAATGAATGTACAAAAGATTAAACTTTTAATCTTGGTTTTTCTGTAAGTAAAACTCATTGCATCACAAAATTGAAACTGAACATTGTTGCTCCTTCAACAAGCTCAGCCCATACACCTGTTCAGAAAACTTGACACTACTATATCATTTTTTTCAGGCAGATTTGAAAAAACAAATTTCACAAAAAGAGAGACTTTTTAAAACCGATTAATCTTAACAGCTACTCGATAAGACATATTTTTCCACATGCTACCTGCATCCATAAGACCACAACATAAGGTATTAAATAGTGCACGTCATACCTTCACTACAGCAAACTGTGTCACCAACATTTTCCATACAACTAACTTCTTAGCTAACAGAAAGAACAAACAAATAAAAATCAGAAATGAAAACATTTAATAGTTAAACATTTCGTGTCGACCAAATTTGACAAAACTGTAGAACTCCTCAAAAACTCCAAAAGTCTTACTGAACAAGAATCTTAATTTTTACCTCTCTGAGAACATGGCATGATTGAGTTAAAATAAAAACACAAGCTGAAGATATTTCATGAAAGTCTATCTTAATTTGGAAAACAGGCAGAAAATACTTCCATTACTTAAAAAAACTTAAAATAAAACAGAACGAGATATATGTGTGACATTGTTAAAACATAATTTACAAGAAACAGATATATTTGTATTAGTGGCTAAAAAAGATTTAAAGTAAATGTAGAGTGCAAGCTTGGTAAAAAAAATTCTGCTCTATTTTCAGTTTGATGAGGTAACAAAAAAGTTCACCTCTATATTATAAAAGAATATTTAGCTTACAGCATATTGCTTATTCACCATCAGTGATGGAATTGCTTAAACTGGTATAAAGTAGAGCTCCAAATCATTATCAACTAGTCTGTACTTACAATGTCACCTGAACTTTGTTTCAGAATGCTAAACCTGATTTTACAAATAATGCAAGAGTCATTTAACTCACAATCTATCCTACAATAATTGAGTTTGCACTAAACACAATAACCAATGGAACATATGACAATTTTGTGGAAATCTTGAAAAAATTTCCACTTGATATTTACATCTCAGACTCATAAATTATTTCACCAAAAAATGCTGTGACAGCTACAAGTTTCTTATCAAGGAAGTTTTGTTCTATTTCCACCTGGCCTCCAGGTCCTGCAAGGACAGCAAGCTGAAACACAAGGGAAAAGTAAATAGCAACAGATGAAATCATGCATCCATCAATAACATAAAATATAATTACATTGTGCGGTTAGTATCGACTACCATGAGTCACACACCTGATCAGTGTTAATATTTCTTGGCAAGTACATGGCAACATTTTCTGTGATTTCTCGGGCTACCTCATACAGTTTTGAACCACCAATAGGAGCCATACAAGATTCCAGATCAAACACACCAGAGTTGAGATACTCGGGCCCTCCCCATGGAGGACTCAGGAAAACAACATCTGCTTTAAGAGTGGGACCTATCTTCAAGAAATCCGCACAAACGAACTCAATGCGATCAGCAACTCCATATACTTCAGCATTGTGCCTTGCCATTTCTAGTTTCACTGGATCAATATCAATTGCAATTACTGTAACAAACAGGACATGTATCAGAAACAACAGAACATTTACCAAAATTTCTCAAATTAAAGTTTTTAAAATTACAATGGTCAACCTACCTCGCTCACAAGTGAATGCGAACTGTATAGCATTTCCTCCAGCTCCACAGAATGCATCGATGATGAGATCACAACGTAACCTTTCAGCAGTGTATTTCGCCAACTCCTCAGGGGTCACTGAAAACCAGCTCTCTGTGGAGTGAACAAGAAAACCGTTCGTAGAATCACAATTTAAAGAGAAGGTAAAAAACGAGAATATTGAAACGGAAATAATTCAATGGGGAATGCATTTATGAAAAATGAATAAAACCCACCAGCATCCAGTTTTATACCCTCATCAAACCGATGAAACAACTGAAAACGTCGATACCAGTACTTGAGAAGCTGAGGATTGGTTCGGATTTCATTAGGCAGGTTTGCTTTCATTAATGTTCGCTTTTGCTTCTTTTTCTTCTTTTTTGATTTGGTTTTGCTTTCAGCTTCAACTCTTTCCGCATTTTGATTGTTTGCTTCCTCAACTGCATTCTCCTTTACTGCAGCCAAAGAGAGAGGGAGATCCTGCCGCATTTCCACATCTGCTGAATCATCCTGGACTAGGTTCTGTGACAAAGTGTCAGACACCAAATCGCAACAGTCATCAGAGCTGTCAACATTTTCTTCCTGTGTCAGAGCAGCCTAAGGTAATTAATTCATACAAATATTTAAAAAAACATTGAAAATTTAAAAGAAAAAAAAGGAAAAAAGAAAGAAAAAGCAAAAAGTGAAAACAGCAATTATTATGATATGGACACAAATTAGACAATAACTTGAAATGAAGACGAAATTATAATTTACCTTTGATTCTTTGATGCTACTTGTTATTTTAAATTGTACAAAACTATTTTCGTTAGAAAGCTTTGACTTAATTTGAGATTCTACCACAGATGATTTGCTAGTATCTTCAGTAAGGACTGCTGGGTCATGCTCCATAGTTGAAGCCTCGTCACAACAACATGATGCTGCCCTCTTTGACTCTGGGATACTTAGCCGCTTAGCCCGTGGCAAGATTTGTTTCATTGTGACCTCTTCATCAGAACTAGAATGGTAACCATGAATACATGCACCACCATCATCTGTTGGGCTTGAAGGTTCCTTGTGCTCGCTTAAGCTTAGCTAAAACACAAGATATGTTTAAGGAAGATTATAAGTTAGCGCAATGAATGAGCTTTGTAGAGGAGAAAATCACTCACAGCATTAATTGCAGGGTTGCCATCATCATCAAAGTAAACATGCGTATTGCTTTTGGGCTTGGGAGTCAGGTGAATGTGAAGCTGTCTGTTTTGATTACGAATATTTCGTTTCATGTAGTTGACATATGCTGACTTTATATGAGGGTGATGAGAACTCTTGTTTTCAGACACTCTGCGTTTCACAGAGAAAACATAGCCCATGAGGTTGAAGGCAGCACGTGCTTTATCCAAGCCTGACTCATCCGGGTCTCTCTCATGGCTGAAAAAAAGAAAAACAGAAATATCAGTTATAATTTAACATCAAAAATGAAACATGGGATAATTTTTTTTCTTCGTTTGAATGGACAGAATACGGACCATCTCTTTAAATTCACAGAACGGTGCTCATCTGGTTGATCTCCATCACCTCCGTCTCCACCACAGGATTTCTTCCCTGATGAGAACTCTGATTCTACATGGCCGGAGCCAGTACCTTCAGAAACTTTGCCCTCCCTCACAGATATTGGCGCCGAGTTGGATCCACTATTATTCTCCCCTCCAGCAGGAGACATGACTGGTTCAGCAGTTTGGAAATTTTCAGAATTTGTATTTTGTTCTGAAGGTGATGATGACTCTGAGACTTTGAGACTTTGCAACAATAGTCCCACAGAATTTATTATCCTTAGGATTACAAAAATGGAAATTAATTATAACGAAAATTAGATAAAATTCAACAAAATGAGGCTGTGAAGGAAATGTTCCTATAATGAGGTTAAAAATCATGACTGTTACCTGTTACTTCGTGCCTGTTTGCACTTTCCTTTAGAAGCCCTCTTCCGCTTTTGCTTTGATGTGTTTCCTGAGGTCTTTGCATTTGAACCCTTACTCATAAAATCAGATCCATCTTTTGCATTATCATCATCCATATTCATCAAATAAGAAGAGCGGTCAGGTTTACACAAAACATTTTCAAGGTCCCCATTGCTTTCATCATGACTACTATCTTCTTCATCTAGAGGTTGAGGAATGATATTTGACGGTGTAGAATGGGACTCTGACTCAGCAGAGACAAAGTCAACAGTCTGCGAATTATAGTCGGCAGCTTCCCTGAACCCATCTTTGTGCAATGCCACAAAAGCATTGAAATGAGCATAGTACTGTTCATTAAAATGTTGCTTCCATAGCTGTTGCCAGTAAAGATCTGCATCACATTCAGAACTATTGTGAGAACTGTGGCTTGATGAATTGTCAGATAGGGAACTACTTCTCATTGATTCATCCAAATCACAACTAAAATCAAATGAGGACATAGTGATGCGTGTGACATTGGTCATGGAATCCGTGGTTACTGTGGACTTGGCAAGACTACCATTATAAGAATCAGCTCCATTAGAGTTTTGCCCGCTGAGCAACAGAAGTTCGTCTTCACTGTTTTTACTGTGGTTTGAATAAGTTACATCAGTGCCATCGGGGGAGAGAGCACTCCAGCCTTCTCTATAATTTTCTGTATTGGACAGAAGTGGCACATTCAGATTGGGACCATTAATCTGACCAACTTCTTCAGAACGCAAAGGAGTAACATCATTTAAAAAAGCTTCATCATCATGAATTCCACGTTGGCCTTCACTTTTTGCCAAACTATTTCGAGAGCTGCACTTGGGCCTTGGTGTATCCTGGCCGAATGAATGATGTCGTCGAGGAAGAAGAAACGGATCAGCGGGTTGAAACCTGCTGGACTGCAGGCTATATGTGGGTTCAGTTTCAATTTTCTTTGCTGATGGGAACATACCTTGGAATGAATACTGAGAAGTATTGACATTTGTTTGCTCTTCTGTCTCACAACCATCATTGGCATTTGAATCGTCAGTAATGAGGGAAGCTTGTTGACCTTCCAAAGTAGCAAGATAGTCTGGATTGATGTAACTTCCATACTTAGAAATCCAGCTTTCCCAAATGAGTCTTTCGCCATTGACTGTCCAGTAGCGCTCCCAATCGACATCTCTTACGACAGATGCTGGGCCTCCACATTCTGAGAGGTCCGCCCCGCTGTCGCTTCCATGCAAAACAGCTGGAGCGCCACCTCGCATACTCTCATGTTCATCCGTCGAATAGTTGTTGTCTGTGTGAGAAGCACTGCAATAACAGCTCACAGACTCCTCCAGTTTCTAAACAATAAAACAAGAGAATAATGTAAAATGTCCACGCATACAACTAGAGTCACAAAATTTGTTCGCAGGATTCAGATTAAAATCAAAGAATAGTTAGGACAGAGCTCACCTTTCTATTCCTCAAAATTGCTACTTCTTCCGGTTCAGGAATTTCATAAAGGCCTCCAATGGACTCTGTAATTTCCCCTTGAATTTCATCTTGCATATTTTCGTCATTATTCAAAGCATCTGGATTGTCATTTGTCGACGTGTCCTTGAATGACTGACCCCTAAAGCCAAAGCAGGCACTTTAAAAAGCAGCAGTTTATGAAGAAAGTGAACCGTTAAATTAAACAGACAGTATTTGTGCGTTCACTGAACGCAGACAAAGCATCAAGTCAGTTGTGACACACATAACCATTGTTGCCACCTTCCTGTCAACTTGTGAAATTTTGCAAACAGCAAATATAAACAGGAATTTGTGCTCGACAGTGCTGTTCGTATATTAATAACGTAGTCATGTGAGAACATAGAGGAGCTCGAAAAACAAAAATAAACGAGCACTGTCAAACAGCTGATCTTCAGCAAGGTAGTCAAGACAGGGGTCTAGCCAAGGCATATTCAAAACCAATTTGTTGAGAACTAACCTTATAATAACTCTGCTGCACAAAAGAAAAACCTCCTCGTCATTAGTATGACCATCTAATCCAAGGTAAACTTCAGCAAGAGGTTCGAACACTGAGTCACTCATTGTGTCAGTGTAAAGCGATATTTTAGAATAATATACACTTAATGTCAAAATTGTGTTGAAACTTGAATCAAATTTGACAAATTTACGCTAAAAATACAGTCACAGTGCGATTCAGTCATACTGTGGGCGTCAAAAATGAAAACCTCAGTCACACTTTTAAAAACCATAATATAATCAGCGTGGGGTTGCTTGGCCTCAATTATTGCAGACAAGACCCAATGCCTGCGTTCTCTTCTTTCATATTGGTGTTCGCCTGCCTGTAGTCTCTAGCACAACCGGTATGACAATTTCAGCGTTGTAATGCACCAGAATGCGGCAAGCTAAAATGGAATTTTGGAAGAATTGTTTTGCTGATGACTTTGCGACGACATAAGCATGACGTGTTCGTGATCCCTCTCGTTTTTGTGAAGGACTTTCCGCAGTTCCCATCATTGTGACACCAAGGAGAAAGTGAACCAAACCAAGACATAACTGTAAGAGACACTTCACATTTTTATTTTCTTTAACAGTACGTTATTACAGATTTGAAAAAATAAATTATTGGTTTCTTATGTGGCGTTTAGAAAACAGAACAACACTACTTTATTTGAGCAGGCGTGAGCGACATCTCGAAACTCACCAAGGACAAACAATAAAGAGTTCTGTTTTCAAAAATCATTATGAAGCGTAGATCCTCCATATATTGTTTCTTGGCGTTGAGACATCAGGGCCCTGCCAGGAGGTCCCAGTGTGAAAACTGGCACTCCTTTAGCAGATACAGCGGGATTGCTAGTCTTTCTCCGTTAGGAATGTCTATAAAGCTTTCATTTGAAATCACTGGTCTTTCTGTCTTCTTTTTGGTTTTGAGAATTCTATACCTAAGACATGATGTACTTCGAGGAACGACTGACACTGTGCTAAGACATAACATGTCCTGGCGGGAGGAGGGCGTGTCGAAGTCCTTCCCTACTCGGTCCGAGCTGTGGAGAGCAGAACTCGGCTCGCCCCTCGGCTCGCCCTCAGCAGGTGCTTCTCGGGCAGTCAGCGAGAGACTCGGCGAGACATGAAACGATGATCATGAGCAGGGCTATCACAGACGAGGGGGCGCGATGCAGCTAAGCGCTCCGTGCGCAGTCGGGGGGTGGAAGGTGGAGGGCGCTCAGTCCGGCGGGGCGCGGTGGGGCGGGGTGGGTGCGTTCTCCTTCCCGTCGCCGCGCCCCGCCGCGCCCCGCGCCTCAGGGGGTGCTCATTTCTGCCGGTCGTCCTCGATCTTCTTGACCAGCCGGGAGATGAACTCTTTGAGCACGGGTTCGCGCTGCTTGCCCATGTCGATCACCTCCGCGTGGTTGGGTTCCTCGTAGCTCTCGTAGTCCGTCACGCTCTTGTTGGTGATGAGGGAGAAGGCGAAGGAGGTCATGCCGCAGTGCCTGGCCGTGATCACCTCGTGCACCGTGCTCATGCCTGCCAACAATATAAAACAAACCTTAAAGAGCTGCCAACAGCTACTCTGAATTCCTGTTGCCAGTTAGATCCAGTGGGAAATGACTCGTGGATTATTTGGTCGATGCGGGTAGAATCGAGTTCGAATCTTCTGGATTGTGCCCACAGAATCGACGAACTTTCGAAGTTCAACGTCGATTCGATATCGATTCAACGTGCCATTTCTCACTGGGCAAACTAGGCTTCGGCAACGATTGCTAGGAGCTGCTAGCCTAAAGATTTACAGAGCCGACCCTGATGAGATAGTGTGCCGGGATTGCTTACCGACGGCGTCCACGCCGAGGGCGGCCAGCATGCGGATCTCGGCGATGGTCTCGAAGGAGGGCCCGCCGACCACGGAGTACACGCCCTCGTGCGTGATGTCGTTGATCTTCATCTCGGCGGCCACCTGCTTGGCCATGCGGCGCACGTTCACGTCGTACGCCCTGTTGATGGCGGGGAAGCGGGGGCCGAACCTCTCGTCGTTGGGCCCCATGAGGGGGTTGTTGCCGGCGAAGCCCAGCAGGTTGATGTGGTCCTTGATGATCATGATGTCACCCACCTTGTAGTTGTCGTTGAGACCCCCTGCGGCGTTGGACGCCAGCAGGTGTGTCACTCCGACCAGCTTCATCACCCTCACGGGCATGGCGCACTGGAAAGACAAATTTCACAAATCAGTTTGTTTAAGTCTCAAAACCTGAGGGTGAGGAAGTTGACAGTTCTACGAAGTGGACGTAGATAGAAATTTCGTGCACACATCATACATTGCTGTGAACTTCATCTAGTTTTAGATCGGAAATTCAAGAGAAATTCAACTAAAATTCGGATTTATAATCAATATTTGAACGTTTTCTTTCCCAATTTAATCACATTTTGAGGGAAGGCACTTCAAATTTCTGTCTTTATTTGACTGCAAAAATCACGGAATTTTTTTTAATTTTTTTTTAATTTTTTTAGGTTTACTTGAGAAAGTTTCGGGAGACTAACCTGCACCTCACCTCCACTCTCAGTCCTAGAGAAGTGGCTCACTCACCTTCCAGAGAGGGTAGCCCTCGTAGTAGTGGAACCTGCCCTGCATGCACATGACCGGCACGTCGCCCAGGTAGCCGAAGACCAGCCTGCCCATGTGGCCCGGCACGGTGGGCGTGGGGAAGTAGGGGATGGTCTCGTAGGGGAAGGAGGTGGACGAGGTGAGCGCCTCAGCCAGGCAACCTGTGGTGCCGTCTCCACATTTACATCATGGTCAGTATCGTGCAGTTCCCGCCGCCCCTCCCCGCAGCGTGTTCGCGGGCCGCCATGCTCAGCACTTCTACTGGAGGCCCGCGGCCCGCTGCGCTGAGGTTTGGCATTCGGATTCTGTTAGTAATCTCTTGTTGCTTGGTGTTAATAGAACTTGGAAAGGGACTGACTTTAAATAGGGTCAAAAAGCTGAATGAATACGTAAATACAATGTTTTTGATCAACTTTCCCACTGATCATAGGAAAAATATTCAACGTCACTGTACGATCTCTATAGGTTCTCCTGACATAAGGTAGCGTCTCGCAATATTTAGTTCCATCAAAAGTAGTTCTGGGTCATTTGAACGATTACTACAGAAATCCGTGGGGACTCCAAGATTTTTTGAGCTTATATTTAGTAAGGATACTTTCAGTTAAGTTTGGACAAATTCTGGCAGCTGTAATATCGTAACCTATACGAATTGACTGCTGCTCGTGATAGTTAACTACAATCACATTTTACATGCTTTACGTCAAGTTGAATTCTACGATCTTGCTAGCTGTATCATAACCACTTACCCATTCCTGATCCGCAGATAATCCCAATCTTGGGCCTGATGGAGACTCTGTCGAGGAGGAACTGTGCGACGGACTGGACCAGTTCATACGTGCAGCTAGAAAAGAGGAATTAGACCGTTAGTAACATTACGAGGGAACTCAATGGCAGGATAGAGCAAGAGCAGGATGGCCAGGGGTTAATTTCGACAAATTCATGGAACGTGAAGAAGGAGGGTCGAGGTACACACAGGGGACCTACACAAGCCACGTACGCAGTCGGAATTTGGATCATATTGGACGCCCC